>JASANG010000527.1:0-81557 GCA_030248215.1 Enoplolaimus lenunculus
CACCCTGGTCAACTATATATGTCGCTACATACGCTCGCGACACACAGCGAACAAGCATGTAGGGACGCTTTTACTGGATGCGATCCGCTACACGGGACTGCGCTGCGGCGTGATGAAATTTTTATTAAAAAGTCAACCAACTAATTTTTGCCAGCGGCGTGTGGCGGCGTCCAGTACCGTAACCATTATTTGCGGGAGTTAAGTTTAAGCTTTAGACAAAACGTTTTTCTTTTAGGCTTTGGCTTAGACTTAGAAATACGCTTACGCTCAACATTTTGCGTATCGTTATGCTTAAATTTACAGATTACTGTTATACACTGTTTCGAGTCACAGCGTCGGTAAACTATCAGAGGAAGTTTATAAACGAACATTTAACAACTTTTACACACACGGAGATTGTGAAACAAGCATTAAAATTAAAATTAATAATTGCTCAATAACAGTAGACCCCAAAAGAAACAATGTAAAATAAAAAGTGTGTGAATTGTTTGGTTTAAGGCAAAATTACACCTAACAGCTCGGAAGCTTTGATAATTTTTTGAACATCATTAATAGGTATTGTTGTGTGACGACAACATTATTAATTATCTTTTCATACTTGAGTCGATATCAGAATTGACCGGTGTGTAAATGGATAGTAAAAATAACGGAAACATACATCCGGTTACACCATGGAATTGACTGTCGCGATTATTTTAAAACCTCGTTATTTTATTGTGTAAAAATCTGACCATAACCACATGTAGTTTTTATGTACGGATTGAGTGTTTTGAAATACCCCCCTCCCCTGCCGGCGTTTGCCCAAAACTGGTCTCATTGGATTTTGAATGTTTTTGCATATTTGAACTTTTCATGACCTCCCGCCGATATTCTTTGCCCAAATTTGAATTTCTAAACAATTCGATTTTTAAGGTCCCACCTACTTAGGACCTTAAATAAATCGAACGAACCTAAAAGGTGGCCAAGGTATCGGCCCATATTACACCTAAGTCGAAATCAAAATATCGTACTAAAAAAATTAGATACAAAACTATGGTGGTAGGCTTCATGTTTTGCAAATACAACCGTGAAATTCATCCGAAGGCGAATGCGTTAACGGCCAATAAAAATAACGGAAACGGAATACGAATACTGAAGTATGAAAGTTTCAAAGATGTTTTATTTTTCTACCAACACAATTGAGGCCTGCAGAAATTCACCAAGCTTTCTAAAATTTTAAACAACAAATAGAGGATGTATCGAATTTTAGAAGATTTGCATAAATTTTGATATTTTTTATTTCATATCGAACAATTGTATAGCATATTTGTAATGAAAAATTGCGAGACGTATACGTACGTGATTTCTAACTAATTTTGAGCGAAAAAAATGACAATTTTTGGTATTTCTATAACGGAAACGGATATCCGGTGACACCAGCTGATACGAGCCAAAACAAAGATAGAAAAATTATTTATAAAAGGGTAATTTCATTGGTTTCTCGCTGGCTTCGCTCGAGAGGTTTATTTCACTTGTACGTATTGCGCAATCACATGTGATTGCTACCGCAATTGATTCGAGGACCTTCGCCCGAAAATGTATATCAGTCGACGCAGTCTCGAGGCACAACTAATTGCTCGGGAGTATGGTCAAATTCATTTGCCGCCCCACCCAGACTGGTAGCAGCGAGTCAAAGGTGTTATTTCGAGTATAGCTCGAGGAAGTGGTCAGACGGCGTTAAAATGAACATAATCTAACTCGAGCGCTCTAACTGTATTGGTGACATAGAAATTACTGAACATCATAAAAGATTTTTTCGACTCCGAAAAGGGCCTATGAGCTAAAAATTTAATTTTCCAAATTTGCAAAGCTGATAAAACGATCAGTGAGAGCGTGAGAAACTCAAATATGCAAAGGTTTCACAAAATAGGCCCGGTTGGGTGAACGTCGGCAGAAACAATCAATGTTTCCAGCTCCGGCTTCTACTCAAAATTATATTTCTGATATTTATGAAAAATTTCTGACATTTAAGAAATATGATTAACAAGGTGTACTTCAAAAGTTAGAAAAGTTTTCAAAAAAGTGTTGAAATAAAGTCTGAAAATCAACATTTTACAGTTGTTTTTAGAAAAATTGTCTTAAATATCAGAAAAAGTTTTCAGATTTGCCACAGAAAATACTTTTCTGAATAAATACAGAAATTCTTTTTTGTGCGTAATTCCAGTATTTTTCATATCCGGTTGCATCCTGACAAATTAAAACATTCCCACTAAAACTGCTGATAAACGACTTCAAATTTAAAATTTGATGACGTGAACTCTGATTAAATATTATGGCAGGTACAAAACACGGTTACAGTTGCCGGTTGTAATAGTAAATACATTAAAGCAGAAAATTCCCAATACATTCATTGGCCCATATATAGAACAGGGCCGGATCGTTTTCCGGAGGGGCTATAATAGAGTCATTTTAAGCTTTAGACTAATTTTTTTTGCTTAAACTTAGGCTTAGGCTTAGGTTTAGGCTTAGGAATAGGCTCATCCATGCGCTTAGGCTTAGGCTTAGGCTTAGGCTTAGGCTTAGAAATATGCTTATACTACTGTTCCGGCCCTGTTCTATACATGGGCCAGCCTTCTTGTATGCCTAAAACTTAAATTATTAAGTATGTCAAAATCCTAAAGTTTTCAGAAGGGGCATTCAAGGGTTTTTAATGAAGAGTAACAGGCAAGGTTGAAAACGTTCTAGGGGACCAAAAATTTTATCAGGGGAGCTGAGTTCCCCGGCCCCTCCTTGGCTGCGGGCCCGAAATGGTAGGATATTTTCATAGCTATGTGGAAAACATGCTAAAATGGACGCCGCTAACAAAGGCGTATACAAGCGGAATAATGAGGATATTACAAAAACGCACTTTTACAGGTTGTATAAAAATTGTACAGGTCAAAAAAATTTCTCTCTCTGTGCTGGATCTCAAAAACCTCAACTTACACGAATATATCCGGTCCTGAAATGAAATCATGGCAATGCTAATGTCCGCCAACTGGATTCAGCTCACGAAGCTGCGTCGAATGATACGTTATGATTAGTTTTTTTTGAAAGTTTTTGATCTCATTCTGGCGTTTTAAATGAAATTTTTTTACAAAATCCAAATTTGATTGTGAAAATGATCAGGAGAGATTATGAGAAACTCAAATATACAAAAACTTTCAAAACCGGAACCGTTTTGACCGAATCCCGCTGCGGGGGCTAATCACGAAGAACCGGGAACATTAGTTCAAAACCCAGTGTTTCCGTGCACCATCTATCAATGGCGGATCCATGGGGGGGCCACCCCGGCCGTGGGCCCCCCCACAGCATCTCGACAAAAATTCTATAACAATTTTGTTACAATAGTTCGTGGTTTGTGTATGGGTCAAAAGTAAGTTTATTACCTGTGAAATTTTGCCCCCCCCATTTTGAGATCCTGGATCCGCCACTGCCATCTATAGAGTATGTGCTCGCTTCGTCTACTAAAAAGTCTTGGACCGGGTGGGGGGGCACAGCTGCTATGAATACATCGCAAAAAAACTATAACTTTTCAACAGACTGACTGACGCATGAGAATTGATAAAATTTACTGTTTGTAGAGACGGTTGAATCATCAAGTAACTACTGTGTTTTTTTACTTTAACGGGTGTCCACGTTTCTTGTGGGTCTATAAAAGAGTAGGATTAGATTGTATTTTTTTGCTTAGGCTTACGCTTAGGCTTAGAAACTCACTTTTGCAACGCTTAGGCTTTAGGCTTAGGCTTAGGAATACGCTTAATCTACTGTTTACGCCCTTTAATGTAAACATTGGCCGTGTTTTGCTGTAAACTACATTTCTGTGAATAACCAGTGTACAATGAACGTGTTTACACGTAATGCAGTAACGCATAGATGCATTTATATAATACTGTTTGCTTTGTAAATTTAGCAATTTTTTGTACCGTTCAACTTTGGTATTTTACTTTTGTAACCAACTGTTTTAGCTTAAGAATCGTGTTTTGGGTTCTTGATAACGGTAATAATCGTGGCTATTTTGGTTTTGTACTGACACAAATCTTTGTGTCACACAAGATATTATAAACGCAGGCTGTGTTGTGCACTTCCTTCACTGTTAGCAAAAGTTTTATAGATACTGACATTGCTTAGGGGCTTGTAGGTTGCCGCTTAGAGTTACACTTTATGCTTGCGGGGTGAAATACGAGCGGTAATCGCTTTTTTGACCCCTGTAGGGTTTCTACATTTTGTTAAAAGTGCGTTCTTTGTGTTTATATTGGAATTTCGAGGAAGTGGGAGTGGGAATATATCGTTCCTATCCCGTTTGAAAACGACCGTGGTGGCGCGTTCTGAGCCCTTGCGCAATAGTTTTTGCTGCCCTTATGCACACTAATGTTTAGGTAGCGAAAAGTCAGGCGCATGTCAGATGTTGGGCAGTTTGGAGTCTAAACAAGTGGAATTGCAGGAAGGGCCGGAGCAGCGGCCCCCCATACCCCCCATTTGGCGGACTCCGCTCCTAAATGAGCCCCCGCCCTAACCGGTTGAAACCAAAATCGTTTAAGTTTTAAAATGCGTCTGGCTTCTCGCTCGCTTCGCTCCTGAGTAGTTTGGGGGGCCCTTACTCTAGAATTTGGGGGGAGCCCGCATCCCTGCCTGCTCCGGCACTGATTGCAAGCACATTCTGGCGAGCGAAGCGATGGAAAAGCCAGATATTTTAACCTTGTGTAGTTTGGGCACGCGATTAATTACAGGATTTTCTTAAGTCAGTCAGTCGTAGCAGCATGATTTTCCACTTAAGAGTCGACGATAACAGCAGTTTCAACTGCATCATGTCTGCTTAAATGCCGTTTGTAACTTTATACAGTTCGAACGCGTGCTCTTCCAGCTGCTTATGCTAAAGCAAATATTGTGGAACTGTGGATCAGACAGGTTGGGGTTAAGGTGGTGGGAGGCCCGGGGGCCCATACGAATGGCAGCCCTCAAATGCGCGCAGATATGAGTCTCCTACACACAAAAACGTTGTCTTGAAATTTCAAGACACTTCTTAAATTTTCAAGTCTTAGGTTTGCGCTATACTCGTTGCGCGCCGCTCGCCGGACGCTGCCGAGTGGCACCAAAAATTACCGTTAACATAAAATTAAAGGCCTATGTTACTTGAAGGGGGTCCAGGTTCCTGGTAGGTCCATAAAAAGAGTAGGTTTAAAATCTAGATTAAATTTTTTCCTTAGGCTTAGGCTTAGGCTTAGGAACACATTTCTGCATCGCTTAGGGTTAGGCTTAGGCTTACGAATACGCTTAATCTACTGTTACGCCCGTTAAAGTAACATTTGCCAAATTATACCCTCCCGAGCTGATAGCTTGGCTACGATCCTGCTACCATGCAGAATATATAAAAAGTTAGCAGTTAGTTTGGCTCAAGCTTTATCAATCTTATCCTTACTGTTTAAAAAATAACACTTGGGTATCATTTAAGTAATAATTATTCGACATGAATGACACAGGCACTCGCGCGAGTTTATTACTCAATCCAGAACAAATATCGGAGCTGTCTGAAGCATTCAACACGGTACGTTCAATGAACAAGTGTAATCAATCGGTTCTCGACATTTTAGTCAGCTCGAACCAAGAGAATTGGTCGCCTACCGCTCAATCGTCGCCTCATTATAGTCCATGTCACCGCCCCTTGAAAGTTACGGCCAATGTAAAGAACAGGGGCGGAACAGTATTATAAGCATATTCCTAAGCCTAAGCCTAAGCCTAAGCGTAAGAATGAGTTCATTCTTAAGTCTAAGCCTAAGCCTACGCCAAGCAAAAAATTAGTATAAAGCTTAAACTTACTCTGTTCTAGTCGCACAGAAAAACGTTGCGCTCCTGATCTTTACATAGGCCAAAATTGCACAAAATTAGTGAGACACAATTTTTACATGCGAAAAATGTCACGACTAAACTGCCGAAGCCTTGGGAAAAATCCACCCGCCACAAAGGCAAAGCCCGGAGACACACAAGCGGCCTCCCTGCAGCCGACCCCCAGCCCCAAGCAACTGTAAATCAGAAAGTAAAACAACGGAACAACCACAAGCTCGTAGTTCTCGTTAGACATTCAAACTTAGGGGGTAGAATCCTCCCTCTCCCCTTTACTCTACCGGACCACGCCAACACACCCTGCCCCCCATCCCGCTCTAGACTCGAGCACCAAAGACTACGTATTTAACTCCAACCCCCACCTCTAACTTATAGCAGACAGAAGGCAAATGCTCACTACCTTTTCTTCTAAGCGAAGCCAACCACATGCGCAGCCTCATGCTAAGCTAAGCATGGGCTGAAGATGCTAAGCCTAAGCTTCGGGTGAAGGTTATGCTTAAGCAAACATATACAGACAAATTGCAGCAGGCGGACCAATCAGCAGAACACAGTACCGAACACGTCAACAGACTACACTCTCCTCCTCCCAGGAACCGCGGTAACGTCGAATCCGAAGAATAAAACAACAGGAGAACGCAGGGCGAACGCAACTACCAAAAAGATCCACAAAAAGAACAACAACAAAAGTTACAAGAGAAGGAGCATGCAGAACAAAAGAAGGAACTCAGGGGGATAAATGGCACCATCAGTGCAAACATTAATGAAAACACTATTTGCGAAACAATTCAATAAGAAGCGCTACCAACTCCATTTCTTCTCAACGTCATGAACCACTTACATCCCCAGACCCAGGCGAAAGGCGAGCAAAGCCTAAGCAACAGCTTCATAATTGGCAACCGCAACACACTAAAAAACTCCAACCTCCCCACAAACAGAGACAGATGCTACGGAAGAACACAAGAACCCAAAATCAAGAGGCTCACAAATACAGAACTAACACAAAAGACTAGAAAAAAATGACCACTCCCATTCCCCAACACAGGCAAGCCAATATAATAGGGAAAACTTCAAACAAAAACACCATTAATCAGAAACAAGCAAAAAAGGCGGGCTCTTAAAAACTCTTTGACTCGATATTCAAACCAGCGAGACACAAAACAGCGAAACCTATACGATACCAGACAAAGCCCGAGAGGGGCCAAGACCGAGGCCTCCACCGTCCTACCCTTACAGGCAACCAGATCGCAAACCACCAAGAAATTCACGCTACAACACGCTTCAAGCTTCAATTAAAACTTTACTTATAGATTCAACCATTACATACATTAAAAAACAACGTAGAATTTTTTAAAGCGCAAAGATAATCTAGCCAGTAATATCTGAGCCAGTTCGATGCTACCCAAAGCTTCGGAAGCAAAAACTTAACCCAGATCAACAGAGAAATTAAAACTTTAATAATAATAATCTTTACCTATGCTAAACCTATACTTATACTCAAACTTAACTCATTCTAACTCTTTACCTAATCTAAAGCTTTAGGAAAATAAAAACATTACTGATTTCAACTCTTTAAACCTCTACAGTAAGAAGGGTGACAGGAAACTAAAACGATACTAAGATTAAAGCATCAGGCAACCAAAACCCTTAGCCATATCTAAATAAATACTCTTATTAAATGATCAACTGAATACTTTAAATCATAACTGATAAAAAAAGCGCACTTGCAAGACTATTACTTAGATAGAACCCAGGTGATACATTTACACATTAAACATAAAGATGCGAAACTTAAAACGAAAGCGCAAAGAGAAAAGCACTAATAATAAAGCAGGAACATAACAAAAGAGCAGCAATGCAGGTTAGAAAAGACCTCCAACATATACAGAAGTAAGATAGAATAACGAAGAAGGAACCCAGTATCTACCCACCACACAGGGGAAAAAAAAATACCTAACAACAGGAGCAATCCAAGACTTAAACGAACTACAATGAAGCTACAAAAAAACACATGGAGGGAGGAGAAAGACTTTACCTTTATGCAAGGGAAAGTTATTCGGCGCGCCGGCAGCAAACAGAGAAAACGCAACAACAAGGGGGAAAAGGAAAGAAACGAAAACAGAAAAAGGGATATGAAAGTATAAAGCTACTAAACAAGCATATCTCCGCGAACACAAGGGAGGGGAGACAGGCAACCAGCCACCTTACACACGTAAAATCCCAACAAAACACACTATATACTTAAAGCTTACAACATAAAGAGGAACTCCCTCAAACTTTTTTACATTACAAACAGCAGAAGCAGAAAAGACTAAAAAATGAAACAATGCAAGATATCTACTCTAAATAGAAACACTCATAATGGTAAGAACTACGAAATATTTTTAAAAACTACAACAAAAGAATAAACTCAAACCCAAACAAAGTCAAAAAAATACTAACTATAGCTGGATCAAACCTCACGAACCTGCTAATACGCGGAGAGGGGGAGAAGGGGGATAAACAGAAGAGGCGGACGCCATCAAGGGGGGACGCATTAAGAGAAAAAGAAATTAAACAGAAACACAGGATGTAAGAGCAGGGTGCAATTTGGAAAGGGGCACGGTAACGTCACGCTCCATAAAGATTTAGACGCGCGACCCTAAGCACTTACACTAACCTGAATAATACGTACCCACACAATCATGCACAAGGAAAGCAAAAAGAAACGCAGGCAGGGGGGCTTAAAGCAGAGCGGGCGCGACCTGTCCCCACTCCTCTTACTCGAAACAACAAAATAAAACCAAAACACCCACATTTAGCGAAAAAGCAAAAAGCATACAGGGCGAAAAGACCCACAACTCCAAAAGTCACCCCCAGAAATAAACTACCAGAACCTAAAAGACCCTAATAAACGAAACAACAAAACTTTAGATGGAGAAAATGCACAACAAAGCATTAAAATAAAATTATCGGAGACGCGAAGAGAACTTGAAACTGAACAAACCAAAACGGACCTCCCGGAACACCAAGACCCAATATTGAGTACCAAAACAAGGGAAAAAACCAGCGGAAATCCCAAAATAGAGACATTTCACGAAGCAAACATAATAATATGAAAAATTGGGGGCGTTGTTCTACAGTTAATGTAGAATAATGTGATAACAAGTTCATAGAACACAGGTACTTCGACGAAGAAGAGCACCTAACGGCACAAACATGATTAAAAACAAAAACAGTGTTACAAATAATCGTACACCTAAAGCCTAAGCAATGAACAGGTTCCCAACCCTAAGCGGAACCCCTAGAACAGAGAAAACAAAATCATCCTACTAATTTGATCCCCACCGAAGACGTAGACACAGACTCAAGAATAAACTAAACTCCACACAAAACTTATACCAAGGCCAAGCATCAGCCCAATTATACTAAAACTCCCCTTTTCTTCACAATTTCTCAACTCAGTGGCCCCCCCGACACCGGACTTTAAAGAGGCGCGGAGCGAAGTTGCCCTCAAATCGCAGTGGCGGAGCCGAGAAAAAAAACTAGGAGGGAAAAAACCCCCCCCACCCACCCCCCCCCCCCCCCCCCCCCCCCCCCCCCCCCCCCCCCCCCCCCCCCCCCCCCCCCCCCCCCCCCCCCCCCCCCCCCCCCCCCCCCCCCCCCCCCCCCAAAATTTCACAGGTAATAAACTTACTTTTGACCCATACACAAACCACGAACTATTGTCACAAAATTGCTATATAATTTTTGTCGAGATGCTGTTGGGGGGCCACGGCCGGGGTGGCCCCCCCATGGATCCGCCATTGATAGATGGTGCACGGAAACACTGGGTTTTGAACTAATGTTCCCGGTTCTTCGTGATTAGCCCCCGCAGCGGGATTCGGTCAAAACGGTTCCGGTTTTGAAAGTTTTTGTATATTTGAGTTTCTCATAATCTCTCCTGATCATTTTCACAATCAAATTTGGATTTTGTAAAAAAATTTCATTTAAAACGCCAGAATGAGATCAAAAACTTTCAAAAAAAACTAATCATAACGTATCATTCGACGCAGCTTCGTGAGCTGAATCCAGTTGGCGGACATTAGCATTGCCATTATTTCATTTCAGGACCGATATATCGTGTAAGTTGAGGTTTTTGAGATCCAGCACAGAGAGAGAAATTTTTTTGACCTGTACAATTTTTATACAACCTGTAAAAGTGCGTTTTTGTAATATCCTCATTATTCCGCTTGTATACGCCTTTGTTAGCGGCGTCCATTTTAGCATGTTTTCCACATAGCTATGAAAATATCTACCATTTGGGCCCGCGCCGGGGGGCCGGGGCTCAGCTCCCCTATAATTTTTGGCCCCCTAGACGTTTTCAACCTTGCCTGTTACTCTTCATTAAAAACCCTTGAATGCCCCTTCTGAAAACTTTAGGATTTTGACATACTTAATAATTTAAGTTTTAGGCATACAAGAAGGCTGGCCCATGTATAGAACAGGGCCGGAACAGTAGTATAAGCTTATTCCTAAGCCTAAGCCTAAGCCTAAGCCTAAGCCTAAGCGCATCGATGAGCCTATTGCTAAGCCTAAGCGTAAGCCTAGGCCTAAGTTAAAATTAGTCTAAAGCTTAAACTGACTCATTATAACCCCTCTGGAAAACAATCCAGTCCTGTTCTATACATGGGCCAATGAATGTATTGGGAATTTTCTGCTTTAATGTATTTACTATTACAACCGGCAACTGTAACCGTGTTTTGTACCTGCCATAATATTTAATCAGAGTTCACGTCATCAAATTTTAAATTTGAAGTCGTTTATCAGCAGTTTTAGTGGGAATGTTTTAATTTGTCAGGATGCAACCGGATATGAAAAATACTGGAATTACGCACAAAAAAGAATTTCTGTATTTATTCAGAAAAGTATTTTCTGTGGCAAATCTGAAAACTTTTTCTGATATTTAAGACAATTTTTCTAAAAACAACAGTAAAATGTTGATTTTCAGACTTTATTTCAACACTTTTTGAAAACTTTTCTAACTTTTGAAGTACACCTTGTTAATCATATTTCTTAAATGTCAGAAATTTTTCATAAATATCAGAAATATAATTTTGAGTAGAAGCCGGAGCTGGAAACATTGATTGTTTCTGCCGACGTTCACCCAACCGGGCCTATTTTGTGAAATCTTTGCATATTTGAGTTTCTCACGCTCTCACTGATCGTTTTATCAGCTTTGCAAATTTGGAAAATTAAATTTTTAGCTCATAGGCCCTTTTCGGAGTCGAAAAAATCTTTTATGATGTTCAGTAATTTCTATGTCACCAATACAGTTAGAGCGCTCGAGTTAGATTATGTTCATTTTAACGCCGTCTGACCACTTCCTCGAGCTATACTCGAAATAACACCTTTGACTCGCTGCTACCAGTCTGGGTGGGGCGGCAAATGAATTTGACCATACTCCCGAGCAATTAGTTGTGCCTCGAGACTGCGTCGACTGATATACATTTTCGGGCGAAGGTCCTCGAATCAATTGCGGTAGCAATCACATGTGATTGCGCAATACGTACAAGTGAAATAAACCTCTCGAGCGAAGCCAGCGAGAAACCAATGAAATTACCCTTTTATAAATAATTTTTCTATCTTTGTTTTGGCTCGTATCAGCTGGTGTCACCGGATATCCGTTTCCGTTATAGAAATTCCAAAAATTGTCATTTTTTCGCTCAAAATTAGTTAGAAATCACGTACGTATACGTCTCGCAATTTTTCATTACAAATATGCTATACAATTGTTCGATATGAAATAAAAAATATCCAAATTTATGCAAATCTTCTAAAATTCGATACATCCTCTATTTGTTGTTTAAAATTTTAGAAAGCTTGGTGAATTTCTGCAGGCCTCAATTGTTTTGGTAGAAAAATAAAACATCTTTGAAACTTTCATACTTCAGTATTCGTATTCCGTTTCCGTTATTTTTATTGGCCGTTTACACCCTTCGTATTATTATGACAATGTTTTGTTTCTACACTTCACTAAGCATCATAAAACATCGATTTTGTGATTTAATAAATACGTCTTTGGGATTGTGCATTGTCAATAATTCTCCAACGCCGAAAACATTCGGCCGTTGTAGAATTAATTTGCTGCCCAACTCTTGCAGGGTTCACGTTATTATTGGGGCAGTCTGGTCACGTTTTGTCACATGTTGCTTCGACATCAGCATAAAATTTTTACCAATATATACGGACAGACAAAAGTTGAATATCATGTAATATTGTTATACAAAGCACGGGTACACAGGTTATCTTAACATACAAGTGTTCGAATGTCACATGACACTATCAGACATATTGGCGAATATCATATGATATTCCAAATTAACAGCATATATGATATGAAAGACAGCAAGACGTATTTGGAGGATTACATGATATTCAATTATGTAGTTTATTACGTATCATAAGCAATCCGCCAAAATTTCAATATACCCGCCAAAATTTGAATTTTCCTGCCAAGATTGGAAATGTCCAGCGAAATTTTGAACTCTCGCGCCAAAATTTAAATTTCCTGCCAAAATAAATTTCCCCCAAAAATTTAAATTTTCCCTACAAAAATTACCATTCCCCGCCATAAATTTTCGTAATATTTTATAAAGGTAACGGCACATGCTGTTACTATCATACGATATTCTGCCATATGCAAACCTAGTTATGCAACTGACTCAGTAGACATTTTTAAATGATCATATGATATTGACAGACAGTGTAGGGAATATCATACGATATTGAAAAACAAAACGTGACCGATACGTGATGTTAGCAGACAACCACTGTTTTTGGAATATCATATTGGGTTACATCGCAAACAAAATGCTACCCAATATATAGAACGTGACAAAACGTGACCCATCTGCACCATTTATAACGTGAACCGCGCATCTGCTTTAAAAATATTGACAAAACAACTACAAAACTAATTCAGAATAATAATCATGTCTACGAGTTTATATTTTAATTTATCCTCAGAGATGCCTACTTCTAAGATGAATGGCAATATCTTTAACAAGAAGAAACATGTGCAAGGTTTGTGATCAGTCATATTCTTTGAAACATGACACCTAAACAATAACATTACATAAGCTTGTTTTGATCTATAAATCCACAAGTCTTCGCTAAGGATTTGAAGTCAGTGATTTTCGAATGGACTGGAACAACTTCGCTTTCAAAAGATGACAAATCAGCTCCACTATGGAGTATTAATTTAGCCAAATATTCATATCAGCTAAGGCAGCCAAACCAATTTTTAGGAGAGGCATGCGCATGCGGTTGGAAGCACAAGCTTATCAGTGGGGCTATAACTTTTTAGTGGGGGTAGATCATTTTTTCTTGAAATGCTGAGCCCCCTCCTGCTTCCCATTCTGGTTACTGTCACCAAATGTTATATTTTAGTTGAAATGTCACAGTTGCCGTAATTGACTGCACTGCCTCTGATATAATATTAATAGGAATAATATTCTTTGAATCCTGCGAATAGGTGCATTTAGACGTCAAACATGACACTTCGAAACGTCAAAAATAGTATTAATCTGTTTGCATATTTTCATATTTGCTTGCAACATTTAAAGTTTGATTTTAATTAGTTTGGAGACAACTATATATTTCGGCGAACCAAAGCTTAAAATAGAAGGAATTAATGCTAAATTATTAAAAATTTGTTAGCAACAGTTTTGTTTTGCAGTCGTATAATTATATCCTGCCTACACGTGGATTGCCGTGGATATTCCAGTATGTGTAATCCGTTCAACTTGGGGATATGTGAGCCAGGGAAAGACACGAGGATGTATCACCCGAAATTTCTGGAAAGATTCGAAAACTTCAGTATTACTGTAGAATAACCTGTCTCAGGTCAAGGACGTCGTTTATTCGTCAGCAAAAGAAATCGTTGCTACGCACCTGATTCAGCTGCTGTACTATAGATAATCCTAAATCATTAATTAAAAACACAAGTCTTGGCATTTAATCCAATTCAATGTAAAGCCTTCGGTATCACGATTTTTTTGTTTTTGACAGTTGGCACCAAGGTTTGTGCTGCCCATGTTACTTTAAGGCGCGTCCAGGTTACTGGTGGGTCTATAAAAGAGTAAGTTTAGATTCTAGATTACATTTTTTTGTTTAGGCTTAGGCTTAGGCTTACTCTCTAAAGTTTTAAACTTAAATTATTGCTTAAATAAATAAAAATCAGTTTAAGTAAAACTTAAATGACTGGAGAGACTAACTAAACTAGAATTTTAAGTTTCACTTAAACTCACGTGTTTTAAGTTTAACACGTGTTTAAGTAAACTTATTTTTAGTTGAAATAACAAGTGCAGCCGTGTATCTAAGAGTTCATTAAGTTTAGCTTAAACTAAAAACGTGTAAGATTTTAAATGAGTTTAAGCGTAACCTACCTGTTAGCTTAGGTAATCCTGAAAGTCAGTTTAATACTGGTGGATTAGCTTAAGCTTAAATCAAGTTAGTTTAAGCGTTTAGAGAGTAGGAACATATTCTTGCAACGCTTAGGCTTAGGCTTAGGAATACGCTTAATCTACTGTTACGCCCCTTAAAGTAACATTGGCCTTCTGTGCTGTATTTTAGGAATACGCTTAATCTACTGTTACGCCCCTTAAAGTAACATTGGCCTTCTGTGCTGTATTTTAGTAATACGCTTAATCGACTGTTACACCCCTTAAAGTAACATTGGCCTTCTGTGCTGTATTTTAGGAATACGCTTAATCAACTGTTACGCCCCTTAAAGTAGCATTGGCCTTCTGTGCTGTATTTTAGGAATACACTTAATCTACTGTTACGCCCCTTAAAGTAACATTGGCCTTCTGTGCTGTATTCTCAAATCTTTTATTTTAAAGGCAAGATAGTAAATTTATCCAAGTTATTATTATAGGATCATTAAACAAATTAAACTTATGTGGCTTAAATTACAAAACGTTGCATTCATTTGAATTTTAATTTGATCGCTAACATTTCAATGAAAGATAAAATTTTTGAAGACCAGTTTAGTTCACTTTTATTTGAAGAAAATCTGTTATCCGCAGCCACTGCGGGCTGCTGAAACCCTGCGCCTATAAAATGCACCGATTTTGGGCCTGGAATATTTCTGAACTCCTGAATGCGACAAATTGCTTGTTTGAATAGTCTACAGCGGCACCTTAAAAGGTCCATACCGCCTAAACACGCCATGTTTTTAGTCCGAGTCCCTTACGACAGACTGCGGACCAACACCACTAGCTAACCATACCGTTGTTTATATCCACACACTCTAGCTATAATTGTAAAATGTACTCTCTTTGTAGGGTCAAACTCGACTTTTTTTGCATCAGCGCAAGCGTGATAACGTGGATGCTCCATAATATGTGTCATTCATAATTCATAAATTGGGTATCCGCACAATGGCCACTAATTGGTTGTATCAAGAGTGGATGATTTTCACAAGAGTGTGCAACTGAATACATTCTGTACACAAAACAATGTACCCAGCGGATGTTGTATTTTTGACCTACCCCCCATATTTGGGAAGGGGGAACGTTGAACCAATATTTTGAATTTTAGCTAAAGTCACTCTGATTATATTTTAACTCCTATGTTTACTATGTAGATTAAGTGGTGACTACCCCCAAATCAGGGGGGGCGAGCTAAAATGCAACGCGTCCTGGTACACTTTGTGCCATGCACTACCGCATCAGTTGCCTGGGTCATGGTGCAAACAAAATTGTGACAGTTCCATGCTTTATAAGTCGTTTTTTAGAAATTTTTTCTCTTTTAATTCCAGAGAACCTTAGCGAAATCTTTCATTTCGCACTTTTACAAATTCCTCAAATATGTCTCACTCCGAACAGTCCGAACCGTGCAAATGTGAAAACGAGCTATTGTCTGGCTCGTTTCGCTCGCGAGTTTTCATTGGTCATCATTTACGCAATGCAACTTCGCGTATGCGCCCGATGTTTTTAGATAAACTGCTGCACCCCTAGATAATATTTTGCAACGGGGACCTACCTCACAGGCGGGGTTGGGGCTAAGATGCCTTAACGGCGGTAGTGATCATGCAGAGTGGTGAACTAAATCGGGTATATGTCTGTTGTAATTGTCCACTCATAAATTTGCCTGTGATTTTGTATATTCGATTCCGATATACAAACAAATCGTGCAATATATAAAGCAATATGGACTGGACGGCCTATGTTAAACAGATAGGCCCATCACTAAACGTAAGCCTAAGCCTAACCACGGGCGTAAATATAAACCTGAGCGTAAAAGCTAACCCAAGGCGTCAGCCTTTCAGTCTCGTAAATCCGTTGTCTCCCTGTCCGCCCATAGTGAAAAGACCCTAATAAAATTTACATGGAACATTTATATCCATCAAGGTTTTGTTACATTTTTGCACACTGCAAAAAATGGTGTGTCAAATTGACTCCTTCCGAAATAGGCTCTACGGGACTACACAAATTGAGTCAAATTAGACTCCGCCAGAGTCAAATTCGACTCATTTAGCCGCACGTTTGACTCTGGCGGAGTCGAATTTGACTCAGTTTGTGTAGTCCCGTAGAGCCTATTTCGGAGGGAGTCAATTTGACTACCCATTTTTTGCAGTGCAAGCTCCAAACAGTGTTTCAAGCGAAACATATTTTAAATATAACTAAGTGCCGGAAAACTTCGGCCGAAATACGAGCGTGTCTAATCTGACAAATATACAACGCACGATTGTTATTCGTCTGGCAGGAATCAAATTAAACATTCACCATTTTAAGCATAAAACCAAACAAAAACCAATCTAAACCTATATTCAGTAGTAAGCACAGTACGAACAGCTTTTATAAATGTCATTCATTGTCTAACAGCATTATTCTATTAGCTTTCTTCAACGTTCGTCTGTTGTCTATGTTTCATGTTTGCATGTTGATATTCAGTGAGTTGACACAGTCGAACGAATGATTTTTAGAGTTGAGTAAACATTTAATAATACATTTTATATCTCATATGTCGTTTTTGTAGTGTTTGTAGCAGCCAACCGTTTTGCTTGCTGATTTATTCCTAATATTCAAACCACGTGGAGTTTTTTTATAACAAAGATTCTGACCTGTGAGTTTAAAGATATTGATTTTTGATTGCCATATGCCTTTTTTGTAGCCTTTTGTCAACGGTTTAAGTTGCGATTCCGATTCCGGTTTCGGCAGTACTGTAGTGACCCGAATAAAAAGGCGTAATAAGAGGAGGTTTACATTTTGAGTCCCAGTCAATAAAGGATGCGTATCCCTAATAAGAGTCCTTGAGCGGATAGAGTCCGTAAACCCTAATTGGGGTCCATAAATGTCAAATATATCTAATTATTGCGCATAAATGACTCCAGGGCCAAATAAAATTGAGTTCGAAACTTTAAAGCGTACTTAATTTTTGGAAGAACATTTTTAAGTGTAATCTTGCATTATCGCATGTGCTACTGACACAAGACAAATAAACGTTTAATTCAAAGGATAGTAATGTTAAAAAGTATTTCAAAGGCGAAGGATAGAGGGTAAAACAGAAAGAACGCGAAAAGAAGAAAAAAAAAAAACCAAAAACTCTAAGGCCCTGTTGCGATGCAAAAAAAAACAGAGAGAAAAAAAAGGAAAAAAAAAAAACAACGCAGTTGGTTAATCTTGAAATATTGAAAAATTTGCTAAAAACTCGCTTTTGTAACGTTTACAACCACGCAAAAAATAATCTCCTTCCCCCTAGAAAAGTCCGAAAATGAATCTTGCAGTAGGCCCAGCAAGAAACTTGTAATTTCGATTGTACCAAATTTTGTTCTGGTTACAATCCTTCTATACGGCCGTTTTGTAGTTGATCTATTTTAATTCAGAAAACACATAATTTTTTGCTTTACAAATTTTACACACCGACGTATCCAGAAATGTTGAATTTGAACCAGTTACAGTGATATATTAAGACTTATGGCTGTGAATTTCATTGTTACTCGTATAAGTCTAAGTTTTAGTTTTCTTTCCCGCTGAACCTTTCAACCTTTGATATGGGGCCTAGTATAAGATGCAAGTTTTACAATATATGTTAGGCTGTTGAAAAAAATTAATTGCCATTAACAGCTTGCATTAATGACATAGACTGTGGCGTTGATTTTTACCCCTTTTGAATACTATTCCGCGGGGGAAATGAAATTTGGGGGCACTCGTAAAACCAGAACACTGACGAATTGTCGAATTGTAAGGTACCTAATATTTGAGCAGAGAAGCTTTTCTAAGCTCTTTACCAGCAAGCAGTAGGAAAGCTAATTAAATATAAAATGGCGGTTTTGCCTTTCCCCCCAGAGGAGTGGACTGATACAAATTAGTTAACCCAGCCAAATCCATTAGCCACAAGCGTCACACACATCAGTTACCCATGTTAACCCACTAGCCACCCAGGTGAAACCATTAAGACACCTGGGTGAACCCCATTAGTCACTCAGGCGTAGCCCACAGCCAGATCTATTAGTCATGGCTATTGAAAGATACCGGTTCGTGATAAACCCCCAACTTCTTCCTTTATAATTATCTAAAAATGGTCTGTATAGCTGATTATTGACCAGTTGATTGTTTCCAACCAGCGATAATAAAAATTTCAGCTACAAAAATGAAATAGTTTTTTTCCGGCTGGTGTTTACTAACGAATTGCTCACCACTTCACTGTAAATTTCAGTGAGTTGATTTTAACTCAGAATGAGTTGAAACAGTCAGTCTGAGTTAGGACTATTAGAACTCAAAATTTTGAGTTGATTCAATTCATTTTGAGTTAATTAATCAACTCACAAAGAGTCAACGCAACTCAGGGTGAAAATCAACTCAACTCAGAGTGAGTTAATGTTTACTGATATTAATTCACAAATAACCAACTCGCTAGTTGAATTAATTAATCAACTCATTGAAATTTACTGAGTTGTTTGTAGTTGAAAATGATCAAATTTTGACCAGCCAACTATCAAAAATAGTTGACCAGCTATAGTTGTTTACCGGCTTGTTGTTAGTTTTCATTCTGTAGAAATGATCAGCTGTTTACTAGCTAGTAGACATTTTATCCGATTTTCGAACTGGCAACAGCAGGGAATTCCAAAATTCTTCTTCCATTGCATAGTCTGATTCATAGTAGTAAAATAAATAATAGTCATTTTTTCAAATATACTGTTAAAAATGAGTTTTTTTCAAGAATGCAGATTTTATTCTCTTCAGAATTAGGTGGAAAATCCGGAAATTACAGTGAATTCATTTTAGAAATATTCTAATTTTTTTGATTGACTGACACCGTTATTTCATTACAAGCAGGATATACTGGAGTATCTTTGGTTAACAACATAATGCGGAAATGTTTTTAATCGGATGACGACTTTGTTTCGTCATAATGAAAAAAGTCCTGCACTGTAAAAAATGGGGAGTTAAATTGACTCTCTCGGAAACAGACTTTTCCTGACTACACACACTGAGTCAAATTTGATTCCACCAGAGTGAACAGTGAATCGAATTTGACTCTGGTGGAGTCAAATTTGACTCAGTTTGTGTAGTCATGGAAAGCCTGTTTCCGATAGAGTCAATTTGACTCCATATTTTTTACAGTGTGAATAATTTTATGGTTAAATGACATTATAATGCGGATATGTTTTTAATTAACTTACGTCATGGGCTGGGTTGCAGTAACATGATTTAGACGGTCTAATGATGCACTACCGTACACGAATACCAGCTGAAGCGATCATACCAATAAGCGCACTTAATAACGAACTTACAAATATTTAGCGTTTGACCAGAATACAATTCCAAATTCCTGCTGGCTACCAATTTTTTTGTGCTTATTTCAGTCAAAATTACAGCAGTTGCTGTAATTAGTTCAGTAACCATGCAAACGGACAAATACGGCTCATAGTTGATTTTATAAAAAATTGACTAATGTTACTGTAACTGTTTTGATGGACGAGTAGCTATGGTGTACAATAGCTAAACAATAAACGACACTAAGCTATACTTCAGTGAAATTTTTGCAACCACTACCTGATGATAAATGGAGTGCTCAGTTAGGGATCATCCACATTATAATGTCTACTGATGTAAAAAAATTATCCAGTTACTTAAATTTGACTTCGGTACGAAACAACACTAAGTTGAAATTATGTACAATGCCAAAAATGTGTTCCATCAAAACTTGTCCTGAGTCTATAGACCGAATGTCAGAACAGTAGTCACATTCTTTTTACAATTTAGAGATTCGAAGTAATTGTGAAGTGTCCACACGAATGTGATTCAACAACGGTTAATCCTATTGAAATAGCGGATTTAAATCGTCTCTAAATTTCTAACATAAACATTTTCGCGTTATAGTTTAAAATACTATTCAATTAAGTCCCTTAGCCAGAGGGAGGCCAGAAGACGGCTCAGAGCCGCTAAAAATGTTTTTCTCTTCCTAACATGTTCTAACCTCGCAGGTAAATGTTTTAACCCCTTCTCACCAGCGCAGTGTATATACGGTAAATATTATATATTGCACCGTGTTTAACAATTGCAACACGTACACGTATACATAGTACTAAATCACCACAAGACGTGAATCCCCCTCGGGCTCGAGCGTCAAGCTCCAATAGCTGAGTGGTGATGGTATACGCGTCCCACTCCAGTCACTGGCGTTCGAATCCTAGCATAAAGGAAGGTCTCAGGAAAAATAGAAAATATTCATGTGAGAAAGGGTGAAAATCAGAAACGTGTCCTAAATTTATTCTACTCCCCTAACATGTTGAACTGCGGCTGCTCGCCTGGTTCAATAGCGACAAAATATCAAACATACCTAATTGTGATTGTTTCAAAAGTTTATAATTGTCTCGGGTTTTATTTATTTGCCGAACCAGGAACTTAATGCATGCAGTTAGCTAACCATTGTTTTACTGGACACATAACCAATACCGTCAATGCTGACAGAATATTAATTGGTTGAGCAATTGGAGTTTAGACTGAAGCAAATAACGGGATGATCATGTGACATATTAAGCAATATTTTACTACAGCTCAAACGTTTGTGAAAATGCCGAAAGAACCCAGTAGATAATAGTCACACTCCCTCAATATACCTGCCAGCACCCGAAACCAGGACAGAAGCTATTGCAGAAACACGACTGATGCCAGGACCGGAGGAGCCGCCCCCATACCTCCCGTTTGTGGTGGCACACCCCTAAAGAGATTCCCTCCTAACCGGTTGAAACAAAAGCCGCCGAAGTTTCAAAATACGTATAATTTCTCGCTCGTTTCACTCGCGAGTTTGGGACCGCCGCTCTGGAGGTTGAGGAGAGCCCCACCCGCGTCTGCACGTGCACTAACTAATGATTTGTCATTTTATAGGTTAATAGCTAGCTCAAATAACAATTAATAAATTGTACTTGACAAGTTCTGAAGACTCAAATATTAATCGATCCCGTAGCCAGAAGGGAGCCAGGATGGGGATCCAGCGCCCGTGAAAATAGTATGGCCCTGTCCCTACTGAAATTGTTTGACCGCCACTAGCATGGTCCGCTTGCTAGTGGCTTGATATTATACAATGTAATTAGCATATGTTTCAAATTACAAAACAGCACGTTTTGCAATACGATCGCAATAAATTGTTAAAAACGACTGCAAGCAAGGCTTGGCTGGACTAAAACCGAAGCACCAACAGACACAGATACGTATGATACATAATATGAGCCAGTACATGCCGTTGTTATTTTTGTTAGCATTGTGTCGCAGATTGAATACATATAGCCATGGATTTAGCGTCATGTCTACGTGTCTTTTATGTCGGTATTTCATGAAAAAGCACATGCTTTTAGTTTTCACTAAACCACATCGTTGGTACAATGGGAATATGAAAGTGAAACGTTTGAAATAATAAGCTGATATTAAGTGATTAATTAAATTATATTTTTTTGGTTCTTGAAGTTCGCAAAACTCAATCACGAGAGTTTTCATCTCCCGGTTTTCAAATTTTTAAAAAAGTAAACGGTTCATAATTTTCCTGAGTAGTGAAAATTATAAAAGTTTTATCTATTTTTTTAATTGTGTCTGATTTGCCCAGCGTTATAAATAAAGCAACAGGGCCGGGAGTAGCCGGATATCCGTTTCCGGTAAAAGTCGTTGTCCGTTTCTGTTATAGAAATACCAAAAATTGCTGTTATTTTTGTGCTCAAAATTAACTAAAAATCACGTATATGGCTCGCAATTTTTTCATTAATACAAATATGCTGTAATTGTTCCTTATGAAACATAAATAACGACATTCATCCAAAATCTAAAAATTGTCAGTGTATCAGATTTTCTTTCTATAAAATTTTAGAAAGACCTGCGAATATTTGCATGATTCAGTTGTGTTGGTACACAAAACATCTTTCAAACTTGCATACTTCAATATCCGTTTTCTGTTTCCGTTTTCGTTATTTTTACTATCCGTTTAAACCCTGCAGCCGGGTGAGTGTAAAAAGGTATACGTTTCTGTTTTCACTTTAGGTAAAATCGGTGTTCGTTCCGGTTTGTGTTGTTGATATAAGGGAAATGATGCTATTTTTATGCTCATAGTTACTTTTAAGTCACTGAAAATCATTTAATATTTCGATACACGAACGTATGCAGCAATTAATTGGTTTGTAGTAAAAACAAAAGAATAAAGTAAAAATATCAACAAACTTTAAGCTAATTCGTAATTCTTTTTGTACACTGCCATAAATGGTGAGTGAAGTTGTGTCTCTCCGAAATAGGCTCTACGGGACTACACAAACTGAGTCAAACACACAGTGAGTCAAATTCGACTACGCCATAATCAAACGTGCGACTCAGTGAGTTGAATTTGACACTGGCGAAGTAGAATTTAGTTGAGTTTATGTAGTCGTAGAGAAGTTCGGAGACAGTCAATTTGACTCACCATTTTTCGCAGTGTAAAATTTAGGAATAGCTCGATGAATTCTAAATTATATAGGCAACAAAGTGATACGTCTTTTCAACATTTACACTTATACGTCTTTCTTTTTGCATTTACTGTTTCCGTTTTTATCACAATGAGTTGTTTCCGTTTCAAACTCTGATTATTGCCAAATGAAAATTTGATTCAGTCAATGGCTGCGTTTCCGAAATTTTACTTAATATTCTCTTAAGTTATACTTAAGTAATTACTCGTTGACGACTTAAGTAAATACGTAAATTTCGAGCAAAATCAAATAAACGACAGCCATTGTCATAGCAAGAAAGCAATAGTTTTGCTTTATATTAAATAGGCACCGTGCGTCTACAATTTCAATTAGATTAATGCTAGCATGCCTGAATGGCAAATTTGTAATCTGTCAAATTTAGTCAGCGACATATGTATTTTCGTAACGTAAGTACGCTTTTATAAACGCCAAAACCGTTAAGTAATTACTTAGCACGTACTTAAGTACTAAAGTCGTACTTAAGTAGGGTTTCGAAAACCCAGCCAATGTAACTTAACACAGCCCGCGGACTATTAGGTAATACACTACTTAGATTATTACTAAGCTAATGATTACAATCGCAATCGGAAATGAATTTTGGTTAGTAAAAGAATGGTACTAAAGGTTGTTTTAAAACACCACCTTCATTGTCTTATATTGAAATCACGTGTTGTTCCTAAGCCTAAGCCTAAACCTAAACAATTATGCTTGACTGAAATATTGTTTCTCTTCAACACGATCAAACCTTATTACGACCAAACTGTATTCGAATCTGTCATACCTGTACGCTGAATTTTCTACTTTTTGACGAGTTACTAATAAAATAGCGTACATTTTAGCAAAGTTAATTAAAAAACATTAAACAATGCGACATATTCGGCACTGAAATTTGTCATTGCACAAAATTCACTTTTTCCACAGTTTCTGTGAGTCGCTTCGGCATTTTTACGCGTTGCTTTATATTGAGACAATGCAGAACACGGTTTACCATGTTATCAGGCACACGACCGGCTCAAAAGCGGGGCAGCTTAAACAAAGCTGAAAATCGAGGCGTTTTGCATGACTTTGCAATTAGTTGATATCTTTAGGTCTGTCTCGGAAATTTATTTACCTTTCCAAGAAGGCTGGCTTATCGCTCTTGAATACAGACCCGCTGCTACTTACTGGTTTTAAATTATCACCGTCGCCTGTTATGTAACATACAGGCTCCGCAGTAGTGCATAAACATGCGAAGAAATAATGTTAGAAAAAATATACGATGAGACTTTAATGGGTCATCCACGATAAAATGCACACATGTTAAAAATGTCTATCCCTTTTGGGTGCCCACGTTGTCCCTACACACTTTTTATTCACTGTCTGACATATCGATATGCCATTGTTTGAACCTTTTGGACAATAAATATGCTCTAGGTATGAATATTTAGTTGTTCTGACATGATCAGGAACTGTTATTGTCTATAGTTGCACTCAATTTTTTGCGTTGAATGATACGGTTGAATATGTGTGTACAGTGTTCGTTTACAAATGTCTGCGTGTGCAATAACTTAAGACGTTATGCCCTGAGATCCTACAGACAACATGTAACTGTCCAGAGTCCCTTCCGATCGAGTCTAGACGATTAACACTAACTAAGCACAGCTATGAAGCTGTACCTTGCCTCCAACTAGGATGTGTATTTTGACGCTTTCCACATGGGTGGGTGGAACATTTATTACACCGGCGTGTGCAGCTTAACGTGGATGACCAATAATTGTAAACTAGTTTTCGATACCTATGTTTAGTCGTTGTACGTCATATAGGCTGCAGGCACGCCTAAGCTTAAACGATTGGTGTAGTTTGCAACATTATATACTTCTGACAACGAAGAAGCAAAATGCAACACATGTGGTCTATTTGAGGTATGTCTATTGTCTGCGACATGTTATAATCCACAATATTAATCACATTACAGCTGCACGTTCACGTGAATATGCAAATTAAAAATGTACCTAACAACCATCTAAACACGATTTTACTGGGACGAGGTCACGAATAAACACAATTTCGCTGGGACGAGGTCACGAATAAACACAATTTCGCTGGGACGAGGTCACGAATAAACACAATTTCGCTGGGACGAGGTCACGAATAAACACAATTTCGCTGGGACGAGGTCACGAATAAACACAATTTCGCTGGGACGAGGTCACGAATAAACACAATTTCGCTGGGACGAGGTCGCAAAAAATGGGCAACAGTTTTATCGATTTTCAATTTCTCAAAATAAAACTGCACTACCGGGCTTTATAGCATTTTAAATCAACTTTTAATGTCTGCTCCAAATCAAAACTACCCTTTTATAGCGATATATATACTTTTTAAAACCTCCAAAACAAGCAAATTCATCTCTGTTGTTTACGTCAAAATTTTATATTCCAATACGATGATGACTGGTCAATTTTTTCCACTTTAGAACCAAAAACACCGAATTGCTATTCATAACTTGTCTTCTTTTAATTGTTTACCAGCGCATACACTCCAAGACACACAGCGGTATATTTTCTTGTCCAAGCGCAACACAGCGCAACCTCAAGTAAAAACTATCTGTATCAGATTGCTTTGGCCAGTGTTACTTTTAGCGGCGTAACAGTAGATTAAGCGTATTTCTAAGTCTAAGCCTAAGCGTTGCAAAAATGTGTTCCTAAGCCTAAGCCTAAGCCTAAGCAAAAAAATGTAATCTAGAATCTAATCCTACTCTTTTAAAGACCCACCAGAAACCTGAACGAACCTAAAAATAACATGGGCATTTTTTTGTTTTGATAAACGGTAGAAAACTTGCAAAATGGTGACATTTGATATCTGGGTCGCGCACAAGTGTTGAAAGCAGTTTGCTCAACCTGGGCCTCAGTCAAATTACAATTTATTATTTATGGCAAATTTTGTGGTGCGTTTGTTTCTGCTTTGGAATCATAAATTGTAAACTGTTTGTAGAAATATACAAATTGATACCCGGACCAAATGTCGTTGAACGGGTTAGAGTGATTTCACGGTCGTTGCTATCTTACAACCGGAATTATTGACGGACACTGTTGGACAAGACCAAATTTCAAGTTCTGAACACATAGGAGGCAGACAGGGTACAACGTAAGTCTGCCTCTGGCTCCGGCATAAAATTGGCCTCCGACTCTAGTAGAATTTCTGCCGAAGGGCCTCGGCAATATCGGTAGTGAAATTTTGCATATTATTACAAAATTTGTTTGTTTGGTGCGTTTCGTTTTAACTTTTGGCATAATTTTAAGAACGAAATTGCAAAGATTTCTCAAAAATTAAGAGTAAATCCAGAAGATGTATCAACACCGTACAAATATTCACTGAAATTAGCAAATTGAACATCATTTTAACTACCTAATTTTGCCTCGCCTCCGGCTTCACGTCCAGCTCCGGTAAAATTTGTTGACCTCCGGCTCCAGTATTGTTCAGCTCCGGCTGTACCCTGCAGAAGAGGGTTCAAAAGTTTGTTGTGTCGGTTTGGTCGGTCTGAGGGCCTCAACGCCACTTCTTTTTATGAACTTGCATAATTACAGCCTTTTGGACCAAAATTTTAAAACAATTGCATGTGGTGCCCAGGTTGGTTCTAACGGACTTGGTAACAGCCATAAATTATTGAGCATAAATTAACTTTAAATGACGTTTGACCTTTTGATAATCAAGACTGACGTTGCTGATGTGCTAAAAGAGTTGCAATTATTACTTTTGAAAACTTTCGTGCAAAATAAAACATTTTAAAAAATTAGTCTCTTAATGCCTCAATTGCGTTTGACCGTTGAAAAGTATTAAAAATCCTAAGTTACAGTGTCTTAGAAGCTTCTTGAATACACCTCCTGATGGCAAAGCAGACACATGCACAGCCAATCTTATTCTTATAAAACTTAGCAACATTTCTTTTAAGTAGTAATATATAAATAGTGCCTAAGATAAATATTTGAGGCTTATTGAATATGGACGCTATAGATTAATATACCCATGTATAGAACAGGGCCGGATCGTTTTCCGGAGGGGGCTGTAACAGAGTCAGTTTAAGCTTTAGACTAAATTTTTTGCTTAGGCTTAGAAACAGGCTCATTCTTACGCTTAGGCTTAGGCTTAGGGATAGGCTTAGGAATAAGCTCATAATATACGCTTAGGCTTAGGCTTAGGAATAAGCTCATAATATAGGCTTAGCCTTAGGAATAGGCTCATAATATACGCTTAGGCTTAGGCTTAGGAATAAGCTCATAATATACGCTTAGGCTTAGGCTTAGGAATATGCTTATACTACTGTTCCGGCCCTGTTCTATACATGAGCCGATTAATATGTAAATTTATATAAGTGACGCTAGATTCAAATTTTGTAAGGTCATGACAGGCATTACCTACTAATTTTAGTCAAAAATTCTTATGACGCGAGGCGTTCGCCCCGGCTCTTGTTCTGCTAAGTCTAATATTTATTTTTAGCAAAAATAAATTTTTTTAAAACCATTGAGAACTACGGTCCCATGACTTGCTGTTTCTTGTTGCGCCTCCAGGCGCACATGAAAAAACGATAATCTCGGAATTGTACTCGCGAGGGTCGCAACAACAAAACCACTAATCCGATTTGAACCATAAATACCAACCATACCACAAACATGGCAGTTAATACGCCAGCCAACAACTGAACATGTTTATTGAATTTTATCCCAAGAGCCCACTTGAGAACTGAAATTTAATCACGTGCTTGGGGGCATCATTCATGTTTCAAACAGTACACAACATAATCATACATTGTTGGGTAAAGTTTGCAATCTGATGAGCAATAATTGAATTATGCAAACTCAAAACTATTATTCAATTACAATTTTGCAACATTTTATGTGCTTTGTAACAAGCTTTATTCCCGGTCACTGGCTTACACAAATCTCAGTTTTATGCTCATTGTGCGTGTTAGATAGCAGTTTTGAATCATTCTGTATAATGCGGTATTTTGGTAAAGAATTCTGTTGATTTGATTAGAAAATTTGTTCGTAGGTTACGGAAAGGTTAGGCTGTAAATTTCAGTGAGTTGATTGTAACTCAGAATGAGTTGAATCCACTTAGAAGTCTGAGCTCTGTATTAGGTCTTTCAGAACTCAGAGTTGTGAATTAATTGAACTCATTATGAGTTAATTATACAACTTATTCGGAGTTCAATCAGCTCAGAACGAGTCGATGTTTCCTGTAATTAACTCACAAATAAACCTGAAATGACTAATTCGCTCTGGAGTTGATCAATCAAGTCATCGGAATTCACAGGGTACGGATCATTCAATCGAAAATTTTTTATAAGTGCTATTGAGTCAAATATTTTTTCGAAAATAAGGTTTTTCCGATATCTTCATGGCATCGTTTGTTCAAAATGATCGGATTATAATTTTTTCAATATTTGAGCTTTCATGGTTTCTACTGGTCATTCCGCATCCAAATTTGAATATCCTTTATAGAGCTATGCAAAATTTTTGACAAAAGTTTAATAAATTGTATGACAATTGATGCAGTTTCGTGCCGGTGGGCAGAGCAGGGGATCAGCCCCCCTGGAAGAATTTCCCCACTAGAAAAATTACAACATTGCTTGTAAATCATCGAAAACCCTTGTATGTCGTTCGTGAAATTTTTTAGCCCCCTTAAGATGAGCTGGCTACGGGCCTACGTAGCTTGAAGAGTTGGCTCAAATGGAAATTTTACTGTCGTCCGACCACTCTTCAGCAATGGCCAAATAACTGGTTCAGCTGTCTGTCAACAGTCTGAGAAGCAATTGCCAAAAGAATTTTAAATTTGTGAGTTCCCTATTTAGAGACTTCCATGGGAAAATGATCGAAGCCAATTCGTAGACCGGAGTTGCTTTTAGATTCTCTGGAACGCCTCACATACGTATTTTGGGCAACTTTCCAGCATTAAGTGGTTTACAATATTTTTTAGGAAATACACGTGAGTGTTCTATGAAAACTGAACTGGCGGACTAGTCAATATTAAGCTGTTTTAAGCTTTCGCTTACTTCGCTCATGCATTCTTCAAAACTCAACCTTTACTGCTATTGATGATTTCCTAAACGACGCCTCTTCCCATTGTAGTGTTCCAGCTTTAATAATATAG
Organism: Enoplolaimus lenunculus; assembly: GCA_030248215.1. Lineage (NCBI taxonomy): Eukaryota > Metazoa > Nematoda > Enoplea > Enoplida > Thoracostomopsidae > Enoplolaimus > Enoplolaimus lenunculus. The sequence goes on from JASANG010000527.1 coordinate 28,940, forward strand.
ATAGATATGAGTCAATTGTTCAGAATATGCGTTGTTGTTACCGAATATTGTTTTCAACACAACTGAAAGCTAAGATAAACTGCATGGATTAGACAGGCAACTTTAGGCTGTCTATATAAACCAGGTATAGTGCGTCCACTAAAATATTCATGTGTAAACAATATCGCTTTTCAGTGCGCTGAAACAATAGTTACAAAACCGTTGTTTGGCCTACGAACTCGCGGACTCGAAGCGAAAACAAATACTTTTGTCGCCATTCTAATCAGACAATCCGGTATGCTAACTACAAAACGTTACAGAATGTGTCATTGATGGATCCAAGGCAAGTAGCAAGGCTTAGCTCACCCACAACACAGATCAAAACCACAAAAACGTTTCGTACTAAAACTGCGTGTGACTCAAAATGTTAGACAACAGCATTGAATAGTGTTAAATCTTTTGTAAGGAGGCGTCTGGCTAACGGGTTATGGCCAAATAACTGATTTGGCGACGTCCTAAATCGTTGGCAGCGCGCCAGATCAGTTATTTGACCATAACTCGTTAGCTAGACGCCTGTTTGCCAAAGATTGGCCAAAAGGTTCAACATTGTTAAAAAAATTGAGTCTCAAGGAGGGACCTTGGGGCTTCAAAAATTGATTTTTTTCGAAAATTCAGATTTGGTCGTGGAATGATCAGAGGAGGTCATGAGAAGCTGAAATATGTATAAATTTTTTTAAAATACAACCCTTTTTGTGTAAACGCCGGCTGGATAGTGGATAACCTAAAAGACTCGTATATTTTTCCCGAACGTTTAGGCATAAGTTCCTTAGGTTTAATCTCGAAATTTAGGTTTAAGAAAAGGTTTGCGTAAACTTAAACTTTAGCATAAGCCCTAGCGTTGACATTAATAGAAGGAAAACTGTAGGTACATGAGCAATTCCTTGATCCGCTACTGAAATAATGCATTGTTAGCTTTTAACGCTTTATCAGGTCTCGTTTAAAATTTAAAAACCAGAAAATATGTTTCATATTTATATGTTGAGCATGCTCAGCAAACCGTATCACTACTCCACATATAGTTGAATTCAAATTGTGCTCTGTACCGTAAACCGAACTGCGCTGATTGTGCTGTTGTGACCGGAAACAACAATGTGGTTTGGCTTTTAATTTAATGCATTTTGCAAGTAACATACAAAATTTGGCCCCATATCTTGCTGACGGTTGTAACAGTAGTATAAATATACTAATATGCCTAAAAATAAACCTCCTTAGGTTCAAGATAAGCGTATACTATTCGAAACCTAAAAACCAAAGCAAAAAATTAGTCTAAAGTTTAAGCTTGTTCCATTGCAGTCCTGGGAACAAAACGGTCCACACTTCAGTTGTACACGGGTGCAAAATTAAATGTAGCGCATTGAGGATCAAGATTGCAGCAAAAATGTCCAACAAACCGTTTTGTGAAACCTAAATGCGATTTAATTTATTCCAGTAGTGAAACTGTGGAACACAAGTGACACCAATGCAAAAAGCGGTGTAGCACTTACTAGTTTTTCAAGTCCTCCCAAGCTCACTTGTATTCACTATTTAGTTTCAACATCGCATGGCTGTCCGCCCAGGCATTAATAGCCCCACAAACCACACAAAATTAACAAGGCTATTTTTCACGTGCTGCAGCCAGCAATCAGGAAAAAATGTTGCCAGTTTTAATGTGCTGGTTTAATGGTTCACCTATTCTGAACTGTGTCCCACGGGTAATTCTTGTTGGGTTTGGCTTTGTTTGTGTTGTTTTTTAAAAATGAATTTAATAAATCACGTTTCATCAGTATGATATTGCAAAACTGCAAGATCAATAAACGCTTGTCATATTTCGGTGTGCCGACAACTTGCAAACTGGAGTAACATGGTCGTTGTTTGGATAAGCGGGTGGAATACTTACTGTAATTTGTTGTCATTATTTATATTTAAGCTTGGGCACCGAAAACGCATTGAAAACCTTTGTTTGGGTTTTTTTCTTCCATTTCCGTAATGGTAGAAAAGCTAACAAGAAAAAACTTTTAATAAATACAATCTTGGCATCATAGCAGCGACAAAACATTGGTTGTTCCTACACCTCCCATCAGGAATGAGTTTCGTTTAAGTGCCAGGGGCGTTAATTTAGTAATTTTCTATATAATGCCTGTTCGATTACCAAACCAAACGGTTTTGCATGTAGAGCTCAATGTATGCAGTGATGGAGTGAATTGGAAGCAGACGTAATTTCTGTTGCCTCAACCAAGGCATATTTTTTCGGTTGCCTGAACCAAGGCTAAATGTTTTCGGTTCCCGTAGCCAAGGCTTAATGTTTCGGTTCCCTTAGCCAAGGCTTAAATGTTTTCGGTTGACTTACCAAGAATTAATTTTACTCATAATACTTTTGCTGGTGCATAGACTTCTTTGATCTTGAAACCATTGCTTTATATGGTTAATTTTTTTGTTTTTGCTTGATGTAGCATTTCGAAGCTAATGCGTTAATTACGAGTTCAATTTGTGATTAAATTCATGTAGCAATAAGACTACAAATCTTCTACCATTTTTTGCCGAATTCAAACCAACAAGTTTTGGGGCATGCTTACTGGTAGATGCTAATTTTAGACATCTGAAAGTTTTCTAGTGGACATTCTGTGCTAATGTGTTACAAAATGTTGATATATATATACTCAGTGAAATACTCGCATGATTTTCTTAGTTTGAGTTTTATATTTAGACCACACTTAACATCCGTGAATGTCTTTTCATTTGTTGAAGAACAAATACATGTTTTTCAAATAGAAACGAAAAAAACGTTTTTCCAGGTCGATTCAATTTTCCGGGAAAAATCAACCGTTTTCATGACAGGACAAAGACAGAAGTACGATGTGGGTCTCATGCGGTCTGTGCGGAGCAATGGGAACAAAAAAATAGCACGATGGATTACTTATTCTGTAGAATATAAACAATATGAATATTAACCCTTTCTCACATGAATATTTTCTATTTCCCCTGAGACCTACTTTTATGCTAGGAATCGATCTCCGGTGACTGGAGTTGGAGGCGTATACCATCACCACTCAGCTATAGGAGCTTGACGCTCGAGCCCGAGGGGGCTCTCACGTCTTGTGGTGATTTAGTACTATGTATACGTGTTGCAATTGTTAAACACGGTGCGATATATTACTTAACGTATATACACTGCGCTAAGTTGCCTATAGGCAACTCAATGTGAGAAGGGGTTAACGGAAGCAATTTTTTCGGAAAAAAGCTAAGTCTACTTGTATTTCAACTGGCTCTACCCGGCGGGCACTTATGTGTTATAGTCTTATGTCTTTTTATCAGAAAGCGATATTTTTTGGACGCAGTGGGATCGCAAAACGCAACGCGCACTGGACATAGTTAATTTTTCACGTCATAAAAACGGCAAACAGCGGCTCAAAGTACATAGTCAGTATCTGTCACAAATAAAACATGTTGCTAATGGTAATATTTTATGTAATTACTCGCTCTGATATGGTACGTCATAGAGCAGAGAACGCTGCCGATTTTGAGCAACCACCTAATTTTGGGAACTGTTTAAAAATATTAAACTATATCGTCTAGTTTATATCATTTTTCACTTCGCCGCCTTGGCCCATGTAAAGATCAGGGGCAGAATGTTTTTGTCTGGGACTAGAATTAAAATAAGCTTAAGCTTTAGACTAATTTTTCGCTTGGCTTAGGCTAAGGCTTTGGCTTAGGAATAAACTCATTCTTACGCTTAGGCTTAGGAATAAACTCATTCTTACGCTTAGGCGTAGAAATATACTCTTTGTTACGCTTAGGCTTAGGCTTATGCTTAGGAATATGCTTATAATACTGTTCCGCCCCTATTCTTTACATTGGCCGCCGCCGTTTACAGACGCCCATTATTTACAAAAAATTTAAATTAATATTTTACTAATATGTCTGACATTGCGGTTTTAAAGTTCGTTATATTTTTTTACTCTTGTTTAAATAACAATGTTGACTATGAGAAAAAATTCTCAGCTTGTTTGACTCGTAGTATTGGAGCTATTAATTTCTGTCTTACTAAATTTGAAAGCTGATACCTCCTTAGCAAATATATCAAAACCAACGCAGCCAGCATATTTGTCTGAGAAATGGCTGAGAAAATAAATATTGCGATGCGAAATCGCTTGCAATTATTACCGCCAATTGTATGCAGGTTAAATACATAAAGTAGTATTTCGTTTTGGTCTGAAAATATATAATTTCCATATTTGGTCAGACTTGTTTTTTTGTTCAACAACGCTAAGACATATTAAAGTTACTTTAAAGTTTGTCCAAGTTGTCTAGACACAAATTATTAGTTTTAATTTTTGCGGTTTAGTAACGTAGAACGCTAACGATTTCCATGTATATAGCAATGCCAGTGCTTGCACTCTATATCCTTTTTAGGGGGTACATCGCCCTATTTAACACCTCCCTCGAATTAGATTGAACGTATGTTCGCTGAAGGCAAATCAAATTTTAGTTTGTTTACAAAATATTTTCCCTTGCTATTGGATTTAAATGCTAATGGTTGTCCAGCTTTTCCATCAGACTGTTTTTAATCCCAAGTCTTGCAGGGAACGCTGGTATATTATAAATAAAGGTTAGCGTGTTGTATTAAAAATGACGTTAAGGAAATATCCAAGTATTACATTAATCGTATAAATAGTTGAAGGTATACATTTATCAAATATGCATTAAACAGCATTCATTTGTTTTTGTAAACAGTTGGTTAGAAATAAGTTTGATGTTCTAAAGACTATTAAACGCAGCTTTTATCTGCAATACTTGTGAATCGACGATAAAGTTTCAACCCAATATTTATAGCTCAGCGTCATCTTCTGAATTCAAATTTTAATATTTTCAAAGCTTGGCATCTTATTTTTGGACTTATTTAGTTCTGTAATGTCTCAAATGACTATAGCACGTATTACGGCCCATGTATAAAACAGGGACCGGAACAGTAGTATAAGCATATTCCTAAGCCTAAGCCTAAGCCTACGCCTAAGCGTCTGTATGAGCCTATTCCTAAGCTTAAAGCCTACAGCCTAAGCTTAATGAGCCTATTCCTAAACCTAAGCCTAAGCCTAAGCCTAAGCACAAAAATAGTCAAAAGCTTAAACTGACTCTATTATAGCCCCTACGGAAAACGATCCTGCCCTGTTCTATACATGGGCCCGTATTACCAGTTGTCGATAAGTTTTGTAACTTTTTACTATTGATCGGTTAGTTTCTCAATGTACCGCAATGTTTGCATTTGACGAATTGTGTTAAAGTAGACAATACCACATGGGTAAGTGTCACAGTTCGCTAGGGTCAGGACCAACTGTAAGCCAGTGATAAGTGCTACACTGCTGCGTATAGTTAGAGACTATCACCATCCCTGCTGATACGCGGTAAGAAACTAGCTGTTATTGCTTGATATTCGCTCAATTAAAGATTACTATCATCTTTTAACTTGGACTTTCCGAGTTTTTGTCCCAATCAAAATCACGTCACGGCTGTGTCTTACAGCATATGAACCTGGAGGGACACCACGACCGTGACCAGCTCACCTTGCTAGGTGCCTAAAACTTTTTCAGGCGAGGTATCTTTGGGTTTTCGTAGACTTGCAAGGAAGATTGAAAATTTTCAAGGGGGGTGAAATTTTCCAGTTTGTACTGAGCCCCCCCGACCCCCTTGGCTGCGAGCCCGAGGGACGCCGTAGCGCTACCGCTGAATGTGTGCCTCATTGCCTTCCAATACCTAGACTGTTTACAGAGCGCAGTCTACAGTCAACTTAGTAGACCACAACGTTGAACTGGTACCAGCCGCCATAGTCAATTTCCATTTGTTGTCTCGGAAATAATTGCAATCAGACAAAACCTAATCTCACTTTACGTACATCACAATACTAAACAGTCGCGTATACAAAAGTCGGCTATAATGTCGCAAATAACACCCATATTTTCACAATAAGTTGCAGGCTATATTATTATTATTGTTATTATTATTATTATAGTATTTTTTGTTCCTATACACCAGTTGCTTAGCTAAGATTGGGTTTTTTTGTTTTTGGCTCAAGTCACGTCTGTGCGTATTTTATGACTGTCTTTATTGGTCTACCCCAAACGCCTGACCACCGGAGCAACTTTTAGATGAAATAAACCTTGTGAAAGGGTTAAACATGTATATATAATCAAAAGCGATATAAAGAGGCACGCTCAGGTGATGTGATCACAAGCACGGCCGTTGTTACTTTGAGGAATGCATCTTTTTGCCCATAGACATCAATAGAGCAAGCTTACGTTTTACACTAATTTTTTGCTTAGGTTTAGGAATAAGAATACGCTAATACTACGGTAGCTGCATCTTATGTCTACACTCTTTTTTTGTTTACATTTACGATTAGGAATATGCTAATACTACTGTTACTCCCCTTAAAAGTAACATTCGCCAAGAACACAATATGGCTGTAATGTAACTACCGTTTTGTTATAACTTTGAGTGTCAGTTTTCATTATTATTATCATGCAACTGTTTTAACTTTTTTATTTATTGGTATTTGATAAATTCCAGTCCAGTGTTTTAGTCTGTCGGCAACTTTAGACCGGTGCAAAAAAATAAATCTAAAACGGTGGCGCTAACGGCAGTTCAGGTACTGTGACGTACGGTGCCGGATACTGCACGTTTTTATAAACGGGATTTTGGACAAAACTTGCAAGCGCAAGTTGCAGCTGTAAGTTCTCGCAGTAAAAACTTGCACGTGTGAATAGGGCTTTCAAGTTATCAGAAACGTTTTTTAGCACTGACTGATCCAGATATTTTTGACTAGGATAAGCAGGTTGATAAATGCTATGAATCGCAAGTTTTGCATTCTATTTATGCCTTTGACAGCGTAAAAATGTAAGGTATAAGGAACCTTACCATTTTATCACAAAAAAATTTCTGACTTGCGCAGCGTTTGTCTCCCCGCACCCTCTGGATCCGCCAGTGGTTCTCGTCACGTGATAGGTCCCACAACTCAACATCATCAAGAATTAACAACTTTCTTCATCAGTTGTAAAACATAAAGTAGGACCGTGTTCCAAATTCGACTCACTGAGCGATTCAGTGAATCGAATTTGACTCTGGTGGAGTCGAATTCGATTCAGTGAATCGAATTTGACTCTGGTGAAGTCGAATTTTGGCTCAGTTTGTGTAGACAAAAGAAGCCAATTTCGGAGAGAGTCAATTTGACACACCATTTTTTGCAGAGTAGCTGCTTTGTTCTTGTTTAAAAAATTCTGAACGAGACGATATTAATCTAAATATTACTTCCTACACTTGTATACGCTCATACAAAGCAACTTTAATAACTTTATTGACGAGCGTAAAAACATAAGAATAGGTCGGGCAACCGGAACTTGGCACGCGCTGGCTGATCCAAGGGGTGCACCCCTATCCAGTTCTTCTTCTTCAACAGGGATCAAAACCAAGATTCTGTATCAAGGAACGCGGGCTGCTTCACGGGCGCGTATTGGGGGCCGTGCCCTTACAAATTTGTCTGGTGCCCCCCCAAATCACCAAAATTATTCAGTGCCCCCTAACATATTTTCTACGGGCGCCCCTGTGAAGGAACATCAATAAACTTGCGTTCGGCTACTCGCTCACGACCGCTTTCACCATCATATCAAGCATGACCCCCCCTTTCAAAAATTTCTGGATCCACCATTGCTTGCACGTCATGTCTATGGGGACCTTGGCTTCTTTTGCAAAGACAATAATCATTATTTATCATAAACGAGTGTCAATTAGATACCTAAAACGATGTTTATAAAGGTCACAATGATAATTACAGATACATTTTTGGAGATGTCATAAACTATGAAAAAACTTTTTTACCACGCCGCAAGCTGGCTATATATATACTAAGTTCACAATTGAGTGTTATTGTTTTAAACTACTGCTACGAGGTAAATAAGGTAAGTCATTCGAATATTTATGCTTCAATTATGTATGACCAGGATTGGCTAAACGGTTAATATCCATAAACCGGGGCGCAGGTTGGATTCGATTTCGATCGAGCATGCTGTAGTGATACAAATAAGAGAGTTCCAATGAATACGAGTCTGTATCCCTAATTAGTATCTTAGTGAATACTGTAGTGGCCCGAACAAGAGGGGTTGGGGTCTGATATTTATTTGGCTTCTCCAGAAAGTACCCCCTGTTCTTTGGTTACGGACTGTTATTTATTTTTAACCCGCCCTTCGTTAGTGATATAGGTATTGCAACTATCCGTTGAATTATACGTTTATTCGTCTTGTATCAAAACCGTGAGCGATAATGCAAGGTTATACTTCAGAATGTACTTTTAAACTTTAGTATGCTTTAAAGTTTCGAACTCAACTGTATTTGCTGCTGAAGTCATTTATGCACTAAAATTTGGGTCATTGACACTTATGTACTTTAAATAGGATTTAGGGACTCTGTCCGCTTACGAACTCTTATTCGGAATAAAGATTGCTATTGATTGGGACTCAAAATGTAAACCCCCTCTGTCATTACGTCCCCCATTTTATTCGGGACACTACAGTAGGATTATGATTGTCAAGAAAATTTTGACGCGAGTATACCCGCGGGTAATGAATTTCAAAGCGCGGGTAAAAAATTTGTGATTCTTTACCCACCTGAAATTTTCATGGAAACAGAGCAGATTAAAGTACATTGCTAGCATTCCTCACAAATAAAGTAGGTAGCTTGGACGAATGAGGCCCATGCACGCGGGAATACTTTTCACATAAGTTTCAAAACAAATTTTGGAGTACAGCTGTCAAATAGCATTTGGAGATAACTCTTATTTACGCGATGTTAACTTGGTTCGTTGATCACGATCACCCATAGGCAAACAACCTAGTTTCACCGGTGACGAGTGTAATGTGCAATATTATCCGGTGTTATATTTTTTACTCTATGCAAAAATTTTCGACATAGTACCATTTTTGGGCGAATGCGGGTGGTGAGGATAATAGAAACAGTCTATACACAACTTTGATCACAGGATGAAATAGTAGCGTAGCGTAATATTTTCGAAAACACTACGTAAAAATAATGTATTTCATATTTTTCATTTGGACAAACGTCCCGTTGATCTTTAGGCTCGCTTGAAAGTTTTCTTAGGCTCTGATGTGAAGTTAGGTTTAGGCTTGAACTCGGTTCTGCTTGGGTTTAAGCTTAGAATTTATGCTCAGTGGAATTAGTGGCTGGAACTTGTTCGCAATATGCATAGATCATGAAAGCTGTCTGCAGTGAAGAATATGTGACTGTGAACTGTTAACCCACGAAAAATAACAGTCATGCTTATAGTTAACTCAAAATGCTAGAAGAGGTTGAAACAATATTATTATGGACATATTTATACGGAGGGCAAAAGTTTTCTATTGTGCCGAAAACCCTCCCGGTCTCCTCTAGCTACGAACCTGATTATAGACCTTGTACTGGAGCCAACAGCTTTGAAATGCGAACCTGACAAATTTTGAATCGCCAATTTTCCGAATTGAACCTACTGTTTTATGACTTTCTAAATAAGCATGTAATGATTTCTTGCGTCATAATATAATGAAATATGATTGGTCTATAAGTTCAATAGCAGTTTAACCAAGGCCAAATTGTCATAACATCAAATGCAGATTGGCCTACGAAATATAAACAACCCTGTTATTTGCTTGTCGGTATTACTTTGCAATCTTCAAATTTAATTTAAATATATAATTAATTTCCTTGTAACTTTAAGGAGCGTATCGTTCTTCCATGAAACAGCAATAGAATAAGCTTAAGCTTTAGACTTATTTTTTGCTGGCTTTAGGCGTGGGCTTCGACCTAGCCTTATTTATAGGCTTACTCTTGCACCGAGGCTTTGGCTTAAGTTTAGGGCCCATATTCTCAAATGCATACAGCACCTATCACCAATTAACAATAGCTTTACAAACTAACGAACTGCTGCAATTACAAGCTTCAAAATTTGCACATTAGTAGAGTGTATCGAATGCAATAAATAAGTCGAATTTCAAACGTCTCCAGTCTCTGGTTTGAAAGTTACAAGACGTATCACCAACTGGTATTTGGTGCTACACACATTTGAGAATACGGCTTAGGCTTAAGCATAGGAATATGCTTATGTACATTAATTTTATACCAGTCAGAGTAACATAGGCGTAATTCATTATAATTCTTTTTAGCAGAAACCAGTGGCGGATCCAGGATTTCAAAATGGGGGGGGGGGCTCACAGGTAATAAACTAATTTTTTCATCCACACACAAACCACGAACTATTGCCATAAAATTGCTATATAATTTTTGTCGAGATGCTGTTGGGAAGGCCACGGCCGGGGTGGTCTCCCCATGGATCCGCCATTGGCAGAAATTAAACTGTGCTGCTATTTTCAAATCGCATGTCATTTTTGATCGGTGCTTACATTTCCGTAAAAAGTTTTCTTCCGCTCCAACTCACGCACATTAACTTTAATGCGCGCTGGCTTGAACCAAATATGCGGGACAATAGAATCACTGGAATCGAAACATTAACATCTGACGGTCTGGTTCTGCTATCCTTTACTGACAGGTTGTTGCGAATGCGATGTAAAGACCCATTTTTGGACCACAAAATATTAGAAATGACAGAGACGTAACCACAGTTTTACTTCGGGAGTCTATGTAAAAATGTGGTTAGGATCTATTTAAAAAAATTCTAAACAATTTCAAAACTACGTTCTTGTGTTTTGCGATATATCAGGAGGGATATATAATAATCACACCCCCTTTTGTATGCGGCTATGAAGAACGAGATATTAGCTTGGTTGCAGACGCACGTCTTTAGTTTGCCTCATACTTAAATTTGAAGAGCCTAAGTTTTAATAAACGCAAAAGTTGTAAGCAGGTTTACTTAGTCTCATTTTAAAATCACGAGAAAAGCTAAAAAAACCATCGTATGAGTCTGACACCAGTAATTAACCCTTTGTCACATGAATATTTGCAATTTCACATGAGATGTAATTTCAAGGTGAGATTCGATCCCCAGTCTCACGGGTGGGAGGCGTCTACGATGACCACTGAGCCGTAGGAGCTTGGCGCTCGAGCTCGAGCGGGCTCTTACGTCTTGTGGAGATTTAACACTGCGCATATATGTTATAAATGTTAAACACTGCTCACAGTGTGTGTATTGCTTGTACATTATTGTATTTATTTGTTCATAGTATACTCTGTGAGCGAAATGGTTAATTTGGCTGTTTATATTTAAAGATTCTGACATAAGATAAACCTATAAAACTTGACTAAAACCTCAATTAATATGCATAATCAGTTAAGACTAATGTCATGTCTTTCCAATTCAAGTTTTAGACACGATAACTTGGTTAAGCAATTGCTGGCAGCAAATACTTAAGCTTAAATGGTACATAAGTTGGGTTATATATAAAAACCCAGCCATTGTATTTGAAAGCTAACGCCTGTAGGGATATTCCCGAGTGCGCGCTCTTGAAGTTAGAGTACGTTGCTAAATTTACCCGGTTACCGCGGAGCGTTTCTGCGCAGGGTAGAAACCGCTGGCAGTTATTATTGTTATTGCAGCCATTCTTGTTAAGACGCGGTGCGGACGTCTACCCCGTGGGCGCTAGCAAGTGGCACGGGGTCAGGCGATGCCTAGCGTATACCTCAGCGGTTAAAAAGAAAGTAATAAGATTTGAGCGTGAGCAGCCTGCGTCAGAGCATCTAAACAGTAGTCAACTACCTTGTGTTAATCTACATTTACCCGAACTCAACTGTTTTTTACAATCCACCCCTAGAATTCGGAAAATTAGCGTACCTAGTTCCTGGTTTTCGGGGCTGGTTGCATAAAGTTGTTGTTGTTGCTTCTCTTTGTTGTTTTTGCTGCTTTCGTTTCGAAAATTTGCGGCCTACGCTTTCTGGCCGGTTTGTACTAATTCAATAAAATTTATGAAAATTTTAAGAAGCTTATGCAAATAAGCTTCTGAATATGCAAATTGACGTTAGCCAAACGACAGGGTATAAAAGCCGCTGTCGATTCGACAATTTAGGCATTCAGTTTGCATCTTTTATCTTCAACTTTCACTGATGCCTACAAACGTTTCTTATGTGCTTTTGTTATGTGTTTGTTTTTTTGTAATATGTGTAGCCGGCTTCAAGAAAGAAGTCGGCTACGGTAAATTCTGTATTTTGCAAAATTTTTTCGCAGGTACCGGTGGCCGGAGGTGTCAGCGGTACCGTGGAATTCGGCAAAACCATAACGTGCTTAATTTGTATCATTTCTTAATAAACTACAGGTGTCCAGTGTTATAAGGGACATAAGTCCGGCAAGTTCCAGGGGTTTTTTCCAAAACTTCTCTGCAGGAATAATATTGAGATTGCTGTTTTATCCGATTGGCTCGCCTTTGTTGTTGTTGGATCCCCGCAGGACGGGGTCGCTTTGTTATCTCCGGCTCTGATTTGCGCGATTCGCGACCGAGCAAGTCCGGGCCGGAATTTGTTATAGTTGTCCGGACTGGGGAAGGGTGTTTTTCTTTTTCTTTTTCTTTTCTTTTTTCCCGGGTAATTTTTGGGCCCCAAGTGTTGAACGGTTATTGCGTATAGTAAAAATTTCTACAGCCCTAAAATGGGCGGTGCGGGTCCCCGTTTTTCTATTTCCTTTTTGACCAGATCCTTTTTACCAAGAATTTGTTTTTCCCCGCACCCCGAATTTTGCCTGCCCACCGGATGGTTAGTCTCGCCACGGTGGACAGAAGTCTTAACCAGGGGCAGGAATGCGCGAGGATAAGAGTCTCCTAGCCCCAAATCTTTTTCGGGATAAGCTGTATTTTGGAAGCGTTCGCCGGCTTGCGGCCGGCAAGTAATTTTTACCAAACGGAATTGTGCGCTATATTTTATTCAATAGTCCGGTGACGATAAGTATTTGCGTTCAGATGGTGCATACACTGCGAGCCCGAGATGGGAAACCCATCCCGGACATGATCGGGCGGAGTAGCATAACTAGACACAGTAGCCGGCTTCGATCAATCCATAAGGGGTACCCGCCAAGGATGGGTGGCAAGGACTTTCGATCCAGGGTAACCTACCTTATATGGGGGCTACTCCGTTTGTTCATGTTCTATCTCGGACTCGCGGTGTGTTGGAAACGGATACGCATAAGGTAAAGAAGGTTGATAGGTAATAAATGTTGCTTACAGCATATAATCAAATTTTAGCTGCTTTGATACTAACTTGGGGAATTCTACCCCTATTTTAACAGCAAGCTCGAAACGTGTAGGTTAAATAGATTTTATTTTATGAGGTTTTCTTGGTTTCAGCAACGCCAGGCTGAAAAACGCGAGAAGCGCAAGAGAGGCGTATCTCGATATCCACCGCGACTCGGCAAGCATGCCCGGGTCGCATCAAAACACCCGGAGCCTAGTGTGCCGCAGAACACCAATGTCAAAAGACGAGGCCATTTTCTGGAAGGAAGCGGCAACTAAACGTCAACGGGAAATAGAACAACAAAAGAAACCGCCAACGTATCAGGATATTCCAGGGGCGGAAGAAGGGGATCAAGCGTCTGAGGAATCAAGTCCAAAACCGGTAAAGGCATATATCAGGCAATAGTGCAGTACCTGCGTACATCCGGCAAATCTGTGTTGGAGGCGGCGCCAAAACGGCAACAAGCAGTCATGGCGCCATCAACGGCATTGCAACAGCAACAAATTGTCTCATCGTTTTGATCTCCTTGTAACTACGTTGATCTTTCAAATTATTGACTCAAATGATCTCAACCACGGACATTGAAGTTATTTATTTATTTTTGTTTTACGCCTATATGCTATTTTGTTAACCAACCAGCCCTAGGTATTGTTGTCCTACACTGCCACAGTTTCGCTAGAAATGTGGGTTGGCTCGCGCTGTTAAGTCAAGTGACGCGCACCCTGGTATCTCCCTCGATGCTCCCCTGGGCATTTGTTATAGGTTGTCTCGCAACCCCTTGATGGGGACATCAAGCCTAAAGAAAAGGGGATGTAGGGATATTCCCGAGTGCGCGCTCTTGAAGTTAGAGTACGTTGCTAAATTTACCCGGTTACCGCGGAGCGTTTCTGCGCAGGGTAGAAACCGCTGGCAGTTATTATTGTTATTGCAGCCATTCTTGTTAAGACGCGGTGCGGACGTCTACCCCGTGGGCGCTAGCAAGTGGCACGGGGTCAGGCGATGCCTAGCGTATACCTCAGCGGTTAAAAAGAAAGTAATAAGATTTGAGCGTGAGCAGCCCGCGTCAGAGCATCTAAACAGTAGTCAACTACCTTGTGTTAATCTACATTTACCCGAACTCAACTGTTTTTTACAATCCACCCCTAGAATTCGGAAAATTAGCGTACCTAGTTCCTGGTTTTCGGGGCTGGTTGCATAAAGTTGTTGTTGTTGCTTCTCTTTGTTGTTTTTGCTGCTTTCGTTTCGAAAATTTGCGGCCTACGCTTTCTGGCCGGTTTGTACTAATTCAATAAAATTTATGAAAATTTTAAGAAGCTTATGCAAATAAGCTTCTGAATATGCAAATTGACGTTAGCCAAACGACAGGGTATAAAAGCCGCTGTCGATTCGACAATTTAGGCATTCAGTTTGCATCTTTTATCTTCAACTTTCACTGATGCCTACAAACGTTTCTTATGTGCTTTTGTTATGTGTTTGTTTTTTTGTAATATGTGTAGCCGGCTTCAAGAAAGAAGTCGGCTACGGTAAATTCTGTATTTTGCAAAATTTTTTCGCAGGTACCGGTGGCCGGAGGTGTCAGCGGTACCGTGGAATTCGGCAAAACCATAACGTGCTTAATTTGTATCATTTCTTAATAAACTACAGGTGTCCAGTGTTATAAGGGACATAAGTCCGGCAAGTTCCAGGGGTTTTTTCCAAAACTTCTCTGCAGGAATAATATTGAGATTGCTGTTTTATCCGATTGGCTCGCCTTTGTTGTTGTTGGATCCCCGCAGGACGGGGTCGCTTTGTTATCTCCGGCTCTGATTTGCGCGATTCGCGACCGAGCAAGTCCGGGCCGGAATTTGTTATAGTTGTCCGGACTGGGGAAGGGTGTTTTTCTTTTTCTTTTTCTTTTCCTTTTTCCCGGGTAATTTTTGGGCCCCAAGTGTTGAACGGTTATTGCGTATAGTAAAAATTTCTACAGCCCTAAAATGGGCGGTGCGGGTCCCCGGTTTTCTTTTTCCTTTTTGACCAGATCCTTTTTACCAAGAATTTGTTTTTCCCCGCACCCCGAATTTTGCCTGCCCACCGGATGGTTAGTCTCGCCACGGTGGACAGAAGTCTTAACCAGGGGCAGGAATGCGCGAGGATAAGAGTCTCCTAGCCCCAAATCTTTTTCGGGATAAGCTGTATTTTGGAAGCGTTCGCCGGCTTGCGGCCGGCAAGTAATTTTTACCAAACGGAATTGTGCGCTATATTTTATTCAATAGTCCGGTGACGATAAGTATTTGCGTTCAGATGGTGCATACACTGCGAGCCCGAGATGGGAAACCCATCCCGGACATGATCGTGCGGAGTAGCATAACTAGACACAGTAGCCGGCTTCGATCAATCCATAAGGGGTACCCGCCAAGGATGGGTGGCAAGGACTTTCGATCCAGGGTAACCTACCTTATAACGCCCAATTCAACGTCTACTGTGTTTTTAGCACGGGTCAATGTAAAGAGCAGGGGCGAAAAAGTATTATAAGCATATTCCAAAGCCTAAGCCTAAGCCACGCCAAAAATTAATCTACAGCTTAAACTTACACTATTCTAGTCCCATAGAAAAACTCTCCGCCCCTGATCTTTTACACGGACCTTAACACGCAAGGAAAGACTAAAAAACGTCAGTCTATTGGCTATAACCAATATTCTGATTCTAATTATTAAGTAATTGTCGTCATATAAATTCGAATTAAAAACCAAACAGTTTATTGTTCAAAAATGAATAAAAGTGTAAGAAAATACTGACCAATCCTGGTACTTTGTTTATATAATTATGATGCCATAAAATATGTTTTTGATCATCCAATCAATCTGATGTAATTGATTTCAAAAATGAACGCGAATGTTCACAGCGACCGTAAACGAGGCGAATTAACGACAAATTACTTTACAGCATATTTTTATGTAAATCCTTGGATCGCGATATTCCATTTAAATTATGTCTTGGTTTTATAAAACGGCTTTAAACACCATAGGTTTAAACGCTAAGAGCCTAAAATTTGAGCTAAAGGAATATGTAATTAAGAAAATGTTTTTCGGCTAATGTAAATAACAGGGGCGGAATAGTATTTTAAGCTTATTCTAAAACCTAAGCCTAAGCGTAAGCATGAGTTTGTTTCTAAACCTAAACCTAAGCCTAAGCCAAGCAGAAAAGTTAGTCTAAAACTTAGGCTTATTCTATTCTAGTCCACCAGAAAAACGTTCCGCCCCTTATCTTTACATGGGCCTGTTTTTCTAATATTTTTTGCTTCTTTTTGAGATTTAGCGACACCACTAACACAACAAACGTATTACCGCCCTATCAGTAAGTAACAATTCAGGAAATGTTTTTAATAATTAATAGATTTTCTGTTTATAGTTGGCAACCTAAACTCGTTATTACTAAATTGGTAAATTATATATTTTCGTTTAAACCAATGACTACAAGATTTACACAGTTAGCCATTGGCACATGAATGCTGTTAAACTAATTGATTTTAGAATCAAACTAAGCGTTACAAACAGGTACTTTCAACTGTTGCTTGCACCAAAATGAATGGATCAGCTTATTTTTCAATCCAACGGACTACTAAACTTGTTTTGATGAAAGTACTTAGCACGGAAAGACCCAGTTGTACCACAGGGAGCAGTAGTAAACAACTGAAATTATTTGAGGATCAACTGAAATTATTTGAGGAGGCCATCAAAATCACGAATTGTTCAGATTCTTTTTAAATGACTGCCTTACAACTCTCTGTATATACGCGAGTGCTAGCGAGCAAAGACAGATTTCATTTTCATTTTAAACGAAAAATTCAACGTTTACCGATAAAATTCTGTTTTTTTAAATATGAGGGAAACCTGTTTGGTGTGAGGGACTCCTTCGATTTGGAAGTTATGGAAGCTGTAAGTATGGCACAGTGTTTTTATCACAGTCTCAGGGAAATTACACTAACACTATTTTCTCAACACATTGCTTTTAGTTCGGTTGCTGAAGTTAAAATTAAAATCTGACCATTCCTATAGCTTCAGACGCTTTATTCGTAGGCGTACGCCAAGTAATGTGTATGATTAGATTAATAATATGAATTATGTTTCTATTGAATAGGGTCTCTTCGAACAACACGAAGCTTCGGAAACCAACAGGCCCCGGTGAATCAGATAAGACGTTAATGAATCATTTTGTTACCTCTTTAAATCTTATGGGATAGGCTTAGGCTTAGGCTTAGGCTTAGGCTTAGGCTTAGGCTTAGGCTTAGGCTTAGGCTTAGGCTTAGGCTTAGGCTTAGGTTAGGCTTAGGCTTAGGCTTTTTCTTAGGCTTAGGCTTAGGCTTAGGCTTAGGCTTAGATTTAGGCTTAATCTTAGGCTTAGGCTTAGGCTTAGGCTTAGGCTCAGGCTTAGGCTTAGGCTTAGGCTTAGGCTTAGGCTTAGGCCTAAGCATTGCCACTCCACAAATTCGAGGTATGTTCCATCTCCCCAAAACGGGGATTGTGCAAAAACGCAACGCACGGCGACGCAAATGTTGTTTGCCGAAGATAACTCTTGATTGGACTTATCATTCATTTTTACCGCTGAAAATTTTGATAAATCGATAAAACTTTCGTAGACCGTGTTCTTAACCTGGTATCAATACGAAGCCGATATTAAAAGTTGTTACCATTAGTTTAATAGGATAGTTTAAGCAATTTAATACTGCAGGTACAGTCATTAAGTTGTAAATGTTATGGTTACAATAAAAGATGAAACTGAGGCAGCCTTCAGGCACATACGAGGGATTTTTAAGTCAGCCTGTATGGCGCCAAGGGGCCTCACGAAAGGATCGTACCCCAGATGAAACATGATAACAGCAGTTAGCAAGGGCTGACCCACGCCGGTATTTAATGACGAACAGTTTATTTTATAGATTTCGCGGCGCAGAGTTCTGCGGTACCATCTTTAGGACTGCTGGACCTTTGGTTCAAAAGCTGTAAACCTTTAAATTTTAAGTTTTTATAGTATAAAACTAAAATATGCACAACCACCTACCAAAATTGTAGAACGGATAAACCTAGTAAAGCTTATACTTTACGAACATGTGAATGATACATGCTTCCGCTTCTAATCTGCTGGCATTTTAGTGGTTTTGTTTTGATTTCAATATATTATGTAAATTATCCTGTCTTCTTGCGATGTTTACTTATTCAGTACTGTTTTAAGCTAAATTGGCTTAAGAATTTACTTTCAACTCTAAGAATGCTTCAACGTTTCGAACTCAACTTTGGTTCTCGAGTCATTTATTGACTCAAAACGAGAACCCCCTTATTACCTCCTCCTCTTGTTCGGGTCACTACAGTGTTCGTGTACACTCTCCGAAAGTAATAATTTCGTTAGTAAAAACTCTAAGCTAAATTCTTCTATCATTTGTTTCGACAGCCATATTGAACATTTTCGTTGTCGTACCTATTTTTGACCTATGATAACTATCAAAAAATACGGGCAAATGTATATACAATGCCCGAGCAAGCAGTAATGTGGGCCCCCACAACCCGAACTTAGTTGTAAGGAGACAATGGTGAAACGAACAATTTCAGCAAAAGTTGATAAAGTTTCGATTTTAGAAGTAAACTCAACCGAAGAGGAACTAAACTTCGATTGAACAGCGGACGCTTTTTCTGGACATTTTATATAACGGCAGCTAAATGGCATATTTTTTAGGTAAAGGCTGATACTTCGATTTCAAAATATTTTCAAATTAATGTAATTTTGAGCTGGTCTGCTCACTTCGAAAACGCGACACATAAATAATGTCTCGGAAATTATATAAAATATCACAAATATTTCGTTGCGTGAGGTCTCGTGGTTTTTGGGTTTCAACACAATTTTGCCCAATGATTAATAGTCAACAGCGATAAACTCTGGTAATTCAACATTTCAGACGGCACAAACATGGCAGTGTTTGACAGCTTAAAAACAATAGATTGAACCAGATTTGTCAAATGAGGGAGGGCTGGTGAACGATTTGATTGGTCTGAAGCGATCTTTTTTGAGGATATTTTTTGTCACTGTGCCCGATATCGTAGTTGTATAATCTAATTTCAAAATCCTTTGTAAATTTTGAGTTTCTGTGAAACGAAAAATACTATCAATTAATGTTTTCCCTTTTTATTTCAGTGGTATAGTTTAATTATTTATAGAACAGGGCCGGAACAGTAGTATTAGCTTATTCCTAAGCCTATGCCTAAGCGTTAGCATAGAAATGAGCCTATTCCTAAAGGTAAGCAAAAAATTAGCTTAGCCTGACTCTATTACAGCCTATCCGAAAAACGATCCGGCCCTGTTCTATACATGAGCCGTTTAATTGATACCATTTGCCGAGAAAATTCAGCTTATACTACCCGAGTATATTTGATCACAGCTTTCCGGAACTACACCTTTGAGATCTGAAACTGGCAGGGTATGATTACTAATTCCACTCAATGTCAATAGATATTTTCTTCACAAGGCTTCTATTGTAAATTATTTGTTAAGAAGTTACACTGTAAATTCGAGTAAGTTGATTTTCACTCAGAATGAGTTGAATCACTCAGTCTGAGTTAGGGCTTTCAGAACTCAGAATGTTGAGTTGATTCAATTCATTCTGAATTACTTAATTTACTCACCCAGATTCAACTCATCTCAGAGTGAGATTAAACTCAACTCAGAGTGAGTTAATGTTAACCGTTATTAACTCAGAAATATCTAACTGTTTAGATGAGCTGATTTATCAATTCATTGGAATTTACAGTGTACTGGCAAAAATCTGGACTCGAAAAAAACATTGGAAAAGTTAAACGATAGTTGACCCTTTCCCACATGAATATTTTCTATTTCCCCTGACACCTACTTTTATGCTAGGATTCGAACTCCAGTGACTGCCGTGGGAGGCGTATACCGTCACCACTCAGTATAGGAGCTTGACGCTCGAGCCCGAGGGGGCTCTAACGTCTTGTGGTGATGTAGTACTATGTATACGTGTTGCAATTGTTAAACACGGTGCGATATATATTATTTAACGTATATGCACTGCGCTGAGTTGCCCATAAGCAACTCAATAACTATTTCCTGATCTGAAAACGTTACGTTTCAACTGACGCTCTTTCCCGAATTTTAAAATGATGAAATGAAAACAAGAGTCGAGGTCATACTTTGGAGTTTTCCCTAACTGGACTCCGTAAACCAATATATAGTCCAAAATTCCGAACTATAATCCATAAATGTCAATTTACCGCTGATAAGATTACATAAACATAAATGGCTCCTGGAGCAAGTAAAACCATTTGCCAAGAATTTGATTGCTCAAAGTATATATTATATATATCCATAGTAGTATACTTATATTTTAAAATCATATTTCTAAACTTCGTTAAAATTAGAGGAAATTCCGAGGAGGAACAACATGGACTGTGGGTTGAAATATAAACAGTTGTCCGTTGCCAAATAACAACGGGTACCGTGTGAACAAACAAATATCGGTCTCTTCTACTACAGGTCTGCATATATGTTTGTGTCTGTAAACGGAAGTCTTATGTGAGGCATTTTGTTCGCTTTTTTCCGCTTCTTATAGTAGCCCTTAAAATAATTTGTTTACATTACTCTACATTTGTCAATTGCAGCTTTCAAAAATGTGTCTTACTCGTAAATCAGGTTGAAAAATTGGCACAAATATTTTTGGTAGACAATATTTTTATTTAAAATTGTGAACCAAAACACCAATATCAAACGTTATCATCAGAACTGATCGCTGGCAAATTGTAGTATAAAAAATTAGGCTTGGTCGAAACCCAAATTTACGCTCAATGTTGGGTTACTTTGAACCAATTGATCATTTTATGGACAGTCAAATTTCACATATTAAGTATTAAATTAAGCTGCATCGAAATTACGGTCCATAAAAAGATCACGGGCAGAACGATTTTCTGCGGGACTGCAGTAAAGTAAGATTAGCTTAGACTTATTTTTGCTTACTGTTAATAGGCTCAGGCATAGGTATAAACGCATTCTTACGCTTAGGCGTAGGATTAGGCTTAACTTAACTTGCGAATACGTTTATACTACAGTTACTGCCCTATTCTATACATTAACCGAAATTACTTTGATCTGATAGCCTTTAAAAGTTGAGCTAAATTACCCAGCAGGGATCACAGGCCAAAATGTTGCGGTAAATGTTACTACTACAATTGCGGTTGGTTCTCAGTCACATTTCTTGGCGAGTCCTTTTCACTGAAATATACAAGCAGCCTTCCCATCAGTAATTTATGCATCGGCCACTGAGTCGAGCGCAACGCTGTGTGGTTTTTGTGCGAAATTTGTTCCCAAACCTACCCCCCAAAACCAATTACAGTATTCTTTTCAAGTATCCAGTTTATTGATTATTTTTTGCTTTTTTTATCACAATTTGACATTTTCAATTTTGACTACTCTTCAGAGTTTAATAATCGTTTATCACATTTTCGACGCTGGAAAAAAATCTACAGCTTTAAAGAATAGTTTTCACTTCGGTACAAGATAACTGCATCGAACGACATTTAAATCGTAGATGTAGCATTTTTGTTGTACCTATAGACAACCCAATTTAAAAAACTCTGACAATACATTGCAGTAGACGTATAAAACCTAAAATATGCAGGTGTATATGGATAAAAATGCATTATTTTTTAATGTTTATGACTTCGACCCATGTAAAGATCAGGGACGGAACGGTTTTTTTGTGGGTCTGCAACAGAGTAAGCATAAGCTTTAGACTATTTTTTTTGCTTGGCTTAGGCGTAAACTTAGGCTTAGGCTTAGGAATATGCTTATAAAACTGTTCCGCCCCTGTTTTTACATTGGTCGTGACTTGTGTGATGCATTATACAGTTTAAAAAATATGACACCCCAAATGTCGTAATCGGTCATTCAGAATAGCTAAAAATTTAAAATTTCTTAATTTTTTTCCAAATTATAAAATTCAAATCACAGCTGCGTCTGCCAGACATTTTTGATTATGTCTGTCTCAGCAATGTAACGCATCCATATTCGTCAAGTGTTTTTGTCGAATATTTTATCATCTGGGTGCGAAATTTAAATATATAGAGAAATAATATTGTAATCTGAATATTTTGTTCAAAAAAAGTTAAAATGTCACATTGTAAGATTTTACCTTAGGCTCGGTTTTAAATTTAAAGGCGGAAGTTCTATTTAAGGTTATTTGAGGTGCTTTGAATTTCACTTGTGTTTACGGTGAATCTGCTGAAGGACAAACACACTACTATTTGTGTTTTTTATGTTCTGTTTAGGTATTTTTTTTATTGTTACTGACCATATTGTTGATTTATCGATGCAAATGCATAGGCTGTATGTTAGGGTTGATGAAATGTGGAACATTGCTACGACACAAATTTTATTAATTGGAATAGAGGTCAAATTCAGTCAGGATGGAGGTTTCAAAAGTCGAACCCCCCGATGGAATTTTTGTAAAGAGATTTTAGGATACGTTTTTAGGTTGTAACTCATGAAACCCCCTTCGAAACTTTAATAAAACGTATACAATTGCCACCGTTAGCAAATGTTTAGCTATGCCTTCATGAGTCCAAGGTATGGCTTGCGAAGCTTCGTAATAATTTATTGTCGGTTGCTCCATCATGGCACCCTAAGTTCGTTTAAATTTTCGACAATTTGTCGCCCGATAATCGTTGATACACAACCTGTTACCCGAAATTTCGTCGATTGCGAGAAATTTTGTCGGTTCATATCCGGTTTACCGGACAGCATACAGTAACGCATTATATTTGGTCAAAGAAACCTTGTGAGTGAAGCGAGCGAAAAACTAAATGCAATTTTAATAATACTTGTATGATGGTGCTTTCTATTTATAAAATATTTTTTCCGACAACAAAAATAAGGGTCCACAAGCCTCAACCATTACACCACCAATGGTTATTGTGAGGATTCGTTTCGCAAAATTAATGATCAACTCAAAGGTGCATTTATTTTTCGACAAATAAACCGAGTCGAAAAATAAAAGAATTCTTCGAAGACAATTTTAGGCTCTAGGCTACTTGCTGAATGTGAGCAATTTTACTGAAAATTAATATTCATGCCACATATTTGAAATGTTAAATTAGTATGCATTTTTATAATTTTCTGCAAATAATTTACATTCGGTCAGTAACGTAGAGCGTAAAATTGCCTTCGAAGAGTTCGAATTATTTTACTGTTTTGCTTATTATTCTAAAAGTAAAAATGCACAAATGAATTTTAATTGCATTAATATTGTCAGTTTTCTAATAGTAAATTCAATCCGAACAGTAGCTGAAGTTTAAAAAAGTTGTCTTCGAAGTATTGGTTCATTACTTTATGGGCTTTATTATTATTATTATGATGATGATGATTATTATTATTATTGTTATATTATTACTATTATTAATATAAAGGTAAATATGATCTATAGGTCAACTTTGATTTTAGAATTTTAAAAGCATTGACGTTTATCATTTGCACAAGTAACAGATGTTCGTGATGGTTTTCTTACAATTTATACCTAACCGAACATTTCAATATAGAAGCATGAACATTAATTTTCAGTAAATCGCTCGCAGTTTGAGAAACGGCTACGACATCCAAGGAAGGCAGCAGACACGCGAGTTACCCACTCTCCCGGCACAGGGAGGTAGTGACGAAAATTACAATTAATTTTTTTGAAATTCATATCGGTCAGCAGCGCAGCCTGGACCTTGAAAATTGTGTTGGCTTTATTTTAAAACAAATTGACCAGCGTAATAATTATAAAATTCAAATCGGTCAGTAGCCTGTGGCTCTATTAAACTTGATTTCGCAGAATTGTTTCTTTATTTGGGTCTTTTCGGTAATCCGCCGTTTGCCCAAAGATAGTTGGATGATGCATATGTTTGCATATTTGAGATACTCATGGCCTCACCTGATTATTCCGAGTGCCCAAATTTGAATTTTTAAAAAACTAATTTTTTAAGGTCCCATAGACCAATTTTCATAAATGTATCTTGGGTATAACCAGGTTTTCGGTTTGGGGTTCGCGACACGGAATGTTAATTTCTTAAACTTTGAATCAGTTTGATTTTACTTAGGCAGATTTTAACTCAAATACATTTTTCAGCAGCAAAGGAGGATGGGTGCTACTCAAGGTAATAGATGTTTCATCTCTGTTTCATGGTGCTTATATTGCTTAAAACATCCATGAAATTTATAGGAAATACTCAATAGCATCCTTCTATGCATAGTAAATAAATGCTGGTTTTTCAGCTATAAAAGATACTTAACCAAATAACGTTAACAGGTTATGGTTGTTCATAATGAAAACTCATATAATTCTACTGCCTACCTTCTATTACAACCAGTTAAACGCCTGTGGTACGGAATTTTCAAGTGTTGACGAATTCGAAGCTTGAGGTAAAAAAATAAAAACAAAGAGAAATTGGCCAATCTAGTACAGCATTAAAAGTAGTATTTATTTTGATCTTACAGCAGAAACTGTATCGATTGTTTTCAATTATTAGTTTTTGGCATACTTTTTCTTCTTTTTCTTGACTTTTGAAATGACAAAGACGGTTGGTTATTTGAAGGCAAAGTAGAAATCAAATAAAATAAAACGAATTTCAATCAGCGAAACTTTGATTTGTGGTTTGATGCATTAGGAACCGCTGTTACTACACCAAACTTCTCTACAGAGGCGGATCTTTCAATTTTTGACGAAGGGGGGGGGCGGATGGCAAATGTTATGAAACGCAAAATGGGTGAGGTAGGAGGGACCTTATCATTTGATTACCAAAAAGTTTTCTGAACTTTATTATTTTATTACCAGAAATTTTATGAGGGCGAAAAATCGTAAGTTAGTTTGGGGATGTTACCATTTTATCACAAAAATATTGTGCAAGAAAAAATGTGTTTTTTACAAAAAATTTTCTGAGGTTAAAAATGGTTAGGTAGGGACCTTACCATTTTAACACAAACAAATTCTTGACGAGGTGGCGTACACCGCCCCTGTGGCTCCGCTAATGCTTCTCTAGGGTATGGGAGAACTAGCGGTTTTGGCGAACTTCATCTTGTAGAGGAAATACTATCGGGATATAATTAAATCTGTGTTCTGCTGGACAAATTTATTTCATTGTATCCGATACTTAATACCAACGCTTCAGTAGCATCGTAAACGATACAAAATTGTTAAGTTGTTTCGCACTCAATTTGAGTTTTACGCTACATTTTCAAAGCATATATACATACATACACATATTTATACTCAGTAAAAAATTTTGTATCTTCACCCACCAGAATTGAGCAGCTAAATGAAGCACCGGAGATGCGTTGTCAGATTTGTTCGAAAATCAGAACCAAAAATAAGGTCTATAATGCATTGTCTATACATCAGCGACCCCTGGGACTTCGTTTGAACCGGACCGACCGGCTGAGACAAAAACAATAGGCGAGACTTTTACCATTGAAGCCACTGTCTAATTCGAGCCATAAAATGACATTCTAAACCGCATAAAACTGGTTCGTTTATTCGTAGAGCCGATAAACCGTGTTTGAAACTTAATTAGTACCCGAATAGTGAAATTAGACAACTATGAGCTCTGACGAACAAAGAAATCTGTTTTAAACAACCGAATACTGTATACTACTAGTCAGGGCTAAATTTGGCTACAAAACAGTTTTGCCTTAGTACTCATGGCACATGTTACTTTAAGGGGTGTCCAGGTTTCTGGCGGATCTAAAAAGAGTAGATTTAGATTATAGATTACATTTTTGCTTAGGCCTAGGCTTAGGCTTAGGTTTAGGGTTAGGAATTCATTTTTACAACGCTTAGGCTTAGGCTTAGGCTTAGAAATTCGGTTTAATCTACGGTTACGCCACTTAAAGTAACATTGGCTGTACTCATCAACGCTGTACTGTATATTTTTGCACTTTGTATAAAAATAAACAAAATGGCAAAATGTAACATTTCAAATTTGAATTTCATTAAATTTTCGAAATGTAATTTCAATCTAAAGCTAATACCTCGAAATCTTTCAGAAGACAAATCGCCTTTAATCCGAATTAGTCTATTTTGCGTCATTAATCTCAACAAAATTGCAGCAAATGAAGTGAGTTAAAGCGCTTAAACGAATAAGCGTTTGTGATTCGTAAATCTCTGGCCGAATAAAACTTTATTTCAGATTTATAATAGCACGCCAAGCATGCTTTAAACCATGTAAATTATTTAATTAATTCATTTAAATTTTGCGTAAAAATGTCATCATTCCAATGTAACATTTCTGCAAAGCAGAAGTAAAAAACAAAATTTTCAATATTTGCGATACTGCTCGTTTCGAAATACTTTACGACAAAATACTTCACGTCAACATCGAACAACAATTATCAAATCGGTATGCTGCATCCATGCTTTCCAACGGCAGTTCAAACTCGAATTCAACTTGCTGTATTGAACGCGTCAAATATAACACGTTTGAACGTCAATTCAAACAATGCTTCAGTGTTTATTACTCATCTCACTGACAATGATAAAGAACAAGTACGCATGTACAGTTCATTAATACCGTTTCTGACTGCGTTATGCTTAATCGCCGTTGTGCTCAATTTAGTTACCATCTGTTCAGTTCAATTTATTCGCGAAGTGTCGCCAACTATTCGACTGACGCTTGGATTAGCCGCCGCTGATTGTTGGACATCCGTCGTAATGGGTTTCGGATTTGTTTTCAATTCCTACTATCCGATTGTACAAAATTTATGTCTTAACGGTTGTGTAGTGACCGCAGTTGAAGCGTGCAGACTAAGCGCAATACTGACATCGATACTGCATTTGCTTGCAATTGCTGTTAACCATTATTTAGCGTTGATCCCGACGTTTGACGCACGCCGCTGGATGTGTCCACAACGTGTTAACGCCGTCATTGCGATGATGTGGTCCGCTCCGTTGGTTGGATTTTGTGTTGCGTTCAGTTCGTTTCCAGGTCAACTGTTTCGGTCATCTCAATGTACTGTCCACGCAGTTACATATACAATGCCGTTCAGGGTCGCCGTATTCGTATGCCTTTTGATTCCGTTATTAATTCTAGCAGTTATCTATAGGTAATAATTCGGTTAGCGGCTCTTGTACACCCCCTACAAGCTTTTCTGAGAGTTAGTAGTAGGTTTAGTATTCGGACATTACAGACTTACCCCTAAGCCAAAACCTTTGTATCAGCATTTACCTAAACCTATGCCTCAAATATCGGGGGGGGGGTGCACAAAATCCGTTTTGTGTATAAGCCATGTTGCCGTGAGCACATATTTGGATTCGTTTCGATGCGTTTATTGGTTTTAGCGGAGCAGTGATTTTTTAGTATTTTTTGTTTGTAACTCTATCTTGAACCATAATTAGTATTTCAACAACTGTTTTGAGCACATGCCATAACGCGCTGAAAACACATTTGCAATGCCTTTTCATACCTTTATATTTATAGCGAAAAGTTTGAACTGCGCAATATTGCTAAAATTAACCAAAATGTGTTAAATTCACAAAATGGCCATAAACCAGCATCATTAACTGCGCAAAAAATTATTAATCTTTAGTCGTGGCCAAATTCGCTGAATCTAGTTTATTTTACATCATGAATAGCACAAAATCTGTATAGGATAAACGATGGTTAGTCAAAACTTGTATGGAATTAGGATAAGTGACATGAAGAAAATATTCATTTTACAAATTTATATTTCCCAAGCTTGAGGGTCGCAATTCATCCCCCATTTAACCTGGACAAGCGGTGCAACATAAAGCGGTCAATTTAGACCAAAATCAATTCCATTTGCAAAAAATATTTTTACTTCAAACCACAACATCGTTGTATTTATAGTTGACCTTTTTTGTAAGTAGTTAAATTCGTCCAATACAAAGACTGCAATTTCATAAAATTGTTTAACTAATTTAAAGATTTCGCCACAGTTAATTTTTGTTTTTCAAAATAAACTTTAATTCCACTACACCCTGAAACAAATAGCATTATTTTGTCAACGCGCAGAAATATTAATTTGAGATAAACGTCAGTTCCACAACCTGACTGAATGTGCACTATTCACAGTACAATCTTTAACACCGGCAGAGCTAATTTTAGCAAAATGCTTATTCGTACAATAAATCTAAGTTTTCCACATGTGACGAATATTTCATTTTTAATTTTGACGTCTTAAACTTAAAATTCAACAAAATGCTCAGTTCCTTGGCACAAATACAAGGTAAATTACGTACATCGCAGCGATAATTAACCGCACGTGTAGTGAATGCGATCTAAGTCACAATCGACAAATTTCTTTAAGGTGAACTGTCT
The DNA here is from genome assembly GCA_030248215.1 of Enoplolaimus lenunculus. Lineage (NCBI taxonomy): Eukaryota > Metazoa > Nematoda > Enoplea > Enoplida > Thoracostomopsidae > Enoplolaimus > Enoplolaimus lenunculus. The sequence continues at coordinate 57,505 of JASANG010000527.1, forward strand.
CCCTTGTACAAGAGTGGTATTGTAACTCGGATCAAAATTTCACTTCAAAATTTTGACAGTAGCGTAAAAAGATTTTTCAATTTGCACTTCGTGTAAAAACATTTTTTGTGGAAGATGTATACCATTGTGTAAGGATATTCCAAACCGTAACTCTAAGCATAAACTTGAATGTCAGGATGTACACGTGAACTGATTGACCGTTTTCGCTATTGTAAATATTTCACACTAGAAAGTTTTAGCTCCTCAAACTGCACCGAACTTCATCTATTATTAACCTCTTATCACATTGAGTTGCCTATAGGCAACTCAGCGCAGTGTATATACGTTAAATAATATATCGCACCGTGTTTAACAATTTCCACACGTATACATAATTCTAAATCACTACAAGACGTGAGAGCCCCCTCGGGCTCGAGCGTCAAGCTCTTATAGCTGAGTGGAGATGGTATACGCCTCCCAATCCAGTCACTGGAGTTCGAATCCTAGCATATAAGTAGGTCTCAGTGGAAATAGAAAATATTCATGTGAGAATGGGTTAAACTTTTTGGCCAAAAAATTTCGATGGAGTAGGAGTAAAACTGACGAAGATAAACAAAAGAATGAATCTGCGAAAAGATATCAAGCCCAACAAAATGAAAATTTATAGCGAAGAAAAACTTTGAAGCGTTAAATGGGGGGGGGAAAGCACAGCAGTAGTATTTGTTGTCTTTAGTCGTTCATACACTGTAAAAAGTGGGAAGTCAAATTGACTCTCTCGGAGATAGGCTTTTTCTGACTACACAAACTGAGTCAAATTTGACGCCGCCTGGGTCAAATTCGACTCACTCAGCGATTCAATGAATCGAATTTGACTCTGGCGGAGTCGAGTTTTGGCTCAGTTTGTTCGTCACGAAAAGCCTATTTCCGAGAGAGTCAATTTGACTTCCCATTTTTTACAGTGTACGTTGCCACCAGTTTTTGCAAGTTGATAGATATATGCCATTTTTAGTTTTGGCATAAGCTACTTGGATATTTGAAAAAGTGTATTAAATTTTATATAACTTACCGACGTCAAAAATTGTTTGGCCTCTGAAATCCATAATGCTGTCCTAAAATTGACACAAGGTGTTATGTTCTTGGTCAAACTGGTGGATCCAATGGGGCAATGCTTACTGTATCCATTGTACGAAGATTTTGTCATTTTGTGATGAGAATTATTGATTAATATCCTTTCCCGAGAAACATATTACGTTTTTTAACAGATAGGAACAGGAAGCACGTACACTTGAATGTTTTTGTACAAAAAATGTAAACTGTTTGTATTCCCAGTACTTTCACTCTAAATTCTAATGAGTTGATTAATCAATTCAGACGGAAAGTTAGCTATTTCTGAGCAAATAAACTAAAAATGTTAACTCATTCTGAGTTGAGTTGATTATTACTCTGAGTTGAGTGATTCCGTTTTAGTTGACTAATTAATCAGAATGAGCTAAATCAACTTAAAATTATGACTTCTGACGGTCCTAACTCACACTGAATGGATTTAACTTATTCTGAGTTAAAATCAACTCACTGGAATTCACAGTGTTGGCGCGGAAATACATTTCTCTTATGCTCGCTTTTGTTGTACACTTGCCTGCTTCAGGCTGATGGCGACTGCTTTGGCAAAATTGTCAGAACAATTTCGAACGATGAGCACACGACGCGGTGCATCAGTGCGCAATCGGCGTAAGATGATCGGCACCGCGTTGCTGATTGTGATATCGTTTCTGTTCGCGTGGATGCCGTCAGGCATCATTTACGTCCTTACCTGCTCAAACTGCCCGGTTCCGTTCAAATCGTTCGGGTCAAAAATTGCAATTGTTTGCGTGAGTACAATCGCGAGTGTTTTGATGATTTTAAAAGGTATCGTGAATCCGATTATTTACGCGTTTCGTATTCCAGAATTTAAAATTGTCGCCCGTCAATTATCAGAAACGATTACACTTGCGACTGGCCGTCGGAAGCCGAAACGAAACGGTCAACCAGTTCGAGAAGGAGTTTTCGGTGGTGCAACATATCGCATGGGTGACTTGCGACAAAATGGAAGAGATAATTGTGTCACTACTGATGGCAAAACAATTGGACACTGTATGGATGACGGCAAAAAAGACAGCGATTCAGACAGTTGTGGCGCTGGCACTGAAAGATTAAGTGCTGCAGATGGAGAACATGCGATTTGTCATCGACAAAATCAATCTCTTATTCAAAGTGACGGTCAAAATAAACGCAACATCGAAGGCAATCATTCAGGTGCAGAATCAGCATCGGATCAACAAGAAGCCGAATCAGAACCAATCATCTTATAGTGTTTAATCTGCGAATCAGCATCGGATCAACAAGAAGCCGAATCAGAACCAATCATCTTATAGTGTTTAATCTGCGAAGCAGCATCGGATCAACAAGAAGCCGAATCAGAACCAATCATCTTATAGTGTTTAATCTGCGAAGCAGCATCGGATCAACAAGAAGCCGAATCAGAACCAATCATCTTATAGTGTTTAATCTGCGAATCAGCATCGGATCAACAAGAAGCCGAATCAGAACCAATCATCTTATAGTGTTTAATCTGCGAATCAGCATCGGATCAACAAGAAGCCGAATCAGAACCAATCATCTTATAGTGTTTAATCTGCGAAGCAGCATCGGATCAACAAGAAGCCGAATCAGAACCAATCATCTTATAGTGTTTAATCTGCGAAGCAGCATCGGATCAACAAGAAGCCGAATCAGAACCAATCATCTTATAGTGTTTAATCTGCGAAGCAGCATCGGATCAACAAGAAGCCGAATCAGAACCAATCATCTTATAGTGTTTAATCTGCATACTGTAGTGAATCGAATAAGAAAAACGGTGTCTGTGTTTATTTTTCTTCTACAGGAGGTACCTCCCTTGTTTTTTATCTTATAACAGATCGAATGAAATTACGTTGCAAAGCTGACCAAGGCGGTTGGCCGGCAGTCACGAAATACGAGGGATTCGCAAATATGGGCAAGTCATTTTGAGGACCGTAGACGAATTTAAAAAACGCTCTGAACGGTTTCATTTGCGTCTTGTATACAAATTTTGATTGAGTAATGAAAATAAAATATATTTCAAGTTTAATGATAAACATATTTGGCATTCACGCAACGAAATAAGCTAAAATCAGGGTTGCACGGAACATTTGGTGCAATAATGTTTTGTTTCACAGTTCCGTAGAACAAAGGAAACTGAATTAAATAGGAAATCAACGAAATTATACACAGATTTCAAAATCATTGCAACTGTGGCGTATGTTACTTTTAGGGCCGTCCCGGGTTCTGGTGGTTCTGTGAAAAAAGTAGGCTTACATTCTAAACCACTTTTTTTGCTTCGACTTAGGCTTAGGTAGGAATACGTTTTTGCAACGGTTAGCCTTAGGCTTAGACTTTGGAATACGCTTAATCTACTGTTATGGCCCTTAAAGTTACATTGGACGAAACTGTTTTGCTTATTTCGTCTCAAGTATCTTACTAGTTAATCTGTGTAACTGCCAGAAAAGCATTTGCGGCTCCGAGGCGAATGTATACAACAGGGCCGTAACCGCAGTATATATAAGCATATTTCTAAACCAAAGTCTATGCAAAAATAGGACAGAACGTAAGCTTAGTCTATTGCAGTTTAGCAGGAAAACGTTCAGCCCCGGATCCATACAAGGGCTGGTTTCGGCAAGGCATACTGTGCACGACAAATTGGCGAAAAACAGAAAATTCTCTAGGTAATGATCGATATCGTTTGGTTTATTAAATTTTTAGAAAAATGATGTTTTGATATCTAGGTTGAGTAGGAAGCTAAACTTTGAAAACCGCCCGATAAAACTCACAAACAGGACGCAATCAGAGGTGAAGAAACCTCAGCTGGAGCCGGTCCGCAAACAAATTTTGCCAAAACCAGAGAGCTTGAGGTTAAGCAAAATTAGGCAACAAAAATAATCTTGAAGATGCTGTATTTAATAATACGCAATATGATACCAAACAATTGTTCAAACTTTTTTCCGGTTTCTGATAAATCTCACCAATTAAAGTTTTCAAAATCGCTCCTAAGTTACGAACAAACTGAACAATGGCACGACTTTTATATAAGTATGAAAAATTGAGGTGGATGTTTCGCGTAAGCCTCCGCCAAATGCACACCACTGCTTGTAGAAAACCAAGAAAAACAACTATATTTTATTACAACCATCGGCCCATGCAAAGATCCCGGGTGGAACGTTTTTTTGGAGGACTGCACTAGAGTAAGCTAAAGCTTTAGACTAATTTTTTGCTTGGCTTAGGCTTAGGCTTAGGCTTATAAAAATGCTCACTCTAACGCTTAGGATTCCGCTTAGGCTTAGGCTTAGGAATATGCTCATTTTTACGCTTAGGCTTAGGCTTAGGCATAGGACTGCGCTTATAATACTGTTCCGCCCATGTTCTTTACATTGGCCCAACCATCTTACCGGGTGTAGGATTGGTGAATAGCCAAATTTTTAGTTTGGGCAAGCGTGATTTAACCCTTTCTCACATGAATATTTTCTATTTCCCCTGACACCTACTTTTATACTAGGATTCGAACTGCAGTGACTGGAGTGGGAGGCGTATACCATCACCAATCAGATATAGGAGCTTGACGCTCGAGCTCGAGGGGGCTCTCACGTCTTGTGGTGATTTAGTACTATGTATACGTGTTGTAATTGTTGAACACGGTGCGATATATATTATTTAACGTATATGCACTGCGCTGAGTTGCCTATAAGCAACTCAATGTGAGAAGGGGCTTTAGATAGTAAACTGAAAATTTTTCGCTTAACCCTTTCTCACATGAATATTTTCTATGTCCCTGACACCTACGTTTATGCTAGGATTCGAACTCCAGTGACTGGAGTGGGAGGCGTATACCATCACCACTCAGCTATAGGAGCTTGACGCTCGAGCCCGAGGGGGCTCTCACGTCTTGTGGTGATTTAGTACTATGTATACGTGTTGCAATTGTTAAACACGGTGCGATATATATTATTTAACGTATATACACTGCGCTGAGTTACCTATAAGCCACTCATTGTGAGAAGGGGTTAATATAAATACATTTAAGTAACGTATACTTATTTATCGAGGAAAGATATTGACGTCGAACCAGTAGCAAGTCTAACTTTAAACTCTGTTTCTTAGAATCTCAAAGAGAATGGGTATATCCCTCATAAAGTCTTTGCAATAACCCAGTGTCTTTGAGTTTTCATAACTGTTCAGGTGCCAATTTCTGCATTAGGTGACAAGAAATTATAATTCTATTGTTAATTCATATTTATTCCCAAAGCATATAATTGTTGGCCAATGTAAAGAACAGGGGCGTAACAGTAATATATGCATATTCTTAAGCCTAAGCATAAGAACGAGCAAATTCCAAAACCTACGCCTATGCCTTAATAAAGTTCCCACATCTTCATCTTTGTTAAAACAGTTAAATTCGAGGCATTCCAGTTATAAAAATATTACGCCCGAATTTTTTCCGTCATCTCACAAAGTCGGAAATTCAATTCAATACACATAGGTTCGTAGTTGAACTCTGATATAAATGTTTATGGCCCCAGAAAGTGTCACAGATACTTGTACTTTGCAATAAAACATATTGTGGTGTTCGCCGTATTCTCAAATGTGCGCAGCACCGGCACTCAACGTTCAAATTTCAGCTCATTCCTTGCATTAATCTGCCAAACTGCGATGCAGTCAAATTTTGCGTTCTGCAGTTTTCGCCGTTCTCTAATGTGAAAACCTCGTACTAAACTTGCGGTAGGTGCTCGTGCGGCACACAGTTGCGAATACAGTTTGTTATTCCAGCGATACGACACCACTTCAAAATTTTGATTGACTATTTTTATACTCCAAACTTCGTCTTCCCATCGTAACGCGTGGATCGTTCATTAGAATGTTGCTTCCAACCAATGATATTCGTTATTCCGTGTAGCTCGAAACGTTTATGAAGCATCGGTCGCTGTGATTGGTGTTCAATAGAATATACACAGCGACCCATAATGCACCCTAAGCTTGTTGTATCGCAATCCTCTGACCAATTGCAGCTGTGACCGCGTTGCTGCAAATTTGATGAGATCACAAATTGTAAAACAAGAGAAAACGTAGTTAAAATAAGCACACCAGCTGATTTCATGTCGACAATTATTGATTTCTGCTTTTAGGATTCTGACTAATGACGACTTATATGGTATCTGTTCTTTTTTAGTTTTATTAGCCCTGAAACAAATTAAGCGATTAAACGTCTCTTTATACAGGAAAAATGTCAAATTGTATGCGTCTTTGACTTAGACACCATCGAATCCAAGGGACGGTGTGAGTACGACACCCAGATGAGAAAAATTTTAATCAGAATTTGGTAAGGTCCCGACATTACAAATATTTTGTGAGATTTATGCTTATTTACTTAAATCTGTAGTGTTTGGTGTTAGAACACGTCAAAAATTCAAACTGGGTAGCTATTTGCATTACAACCAAAATTATAACTAGTAACCTGTAGTTGGGACACATATGCAACTCTCGTACAACACACTGGGCTTTGATATATTTAAGTACAATTGTTCCTAAGTAAGTCTCGCATCTCACAGGTGCGAAGATGCATCGTATAACCTTGCCGGGGCGTTGTGAAGACACGGTGGAATGGGAACCACCTCAAAACGTGATACAATGACGTCATATATGCCAGTATTACATGGCATAAAACTCTCCCAAAATGCCTTCGTCCAATGCAAAACTCGAAAAACGTTTACTAAACAAAAGCCAGCAAAATGCTTGGAGTAAAGGCTACCGCCGATTCGAACCATAAAAACGTTAAAATAAGTTAGTGCAGTAGCGTCCCAGGTCTTAAGCAAAAATGTCACTTTTGCAAAACGATTTAGGACTAAATTACGGCTGACTACTCAATCGCATTGTCGCAAAAAAATTTTTAAAATTTTTTCTGAAAATTCGGCCTTCTAGAATTTTATTGTGACAAATTGGATAGTTTAATGTAGCAAATTTCAGTTTAATTTAACAATCTCTATATATTTCATGAAATGGGCGTCCGCATGCGCGTTATCAGCGAGTTCTATATTAGCTAAAAACTCCCTGTCATAAGCAAAATTATCTCATGTTTCATGGCAATTCCAGCGAATCTGCTACTTTTTTTCTTGATATGTAAAAAGCTTTAGGGATGCAGACTCCTATTGATTGGGATTCAGAATGGAGACTTTCTATTATTACCTCTCCCGTCCCAGCGGTACGTTCAGCGCTGAATGGTCACAAATGCTCCCTCCATCAATTTGTAAAGTTAGCAGCGTGTTCAGTGCTGCATTAATAAAAAATTTCATACAACCGCCGCCCGTCAAAAAAATTTCAAATTCAAAATCATTAATTTGCAATTAAATCTTACACTGTAAATTTCAGTGAGTTGATTTTAACTCAGAATGAGTTGAATCACTCAGTTTGAGTTAGGACTATCAGAACTCAGAATTTTGAGTTGATTCAATTCATTCTGAGTTAATTAACCAACCCACCCAGAGTCAACTCAACTCAGATTAAGAATCAGATCAACTCAGAATGAGTTAACGTTTACTGGAATTAATTCAGAAATAACCAACTCGCTAGCTGAATTGATTAATCAACTCATTGGAATGTACAGTGGAAACACAAAATATTCATGTCGGGAGGCATTCAACATCTTATAATTCCATGAATTAATTATTTGAACTGCTCTTGGCGCAGTACCGGTCACATAATATGTAAGCTACACATATTCACTAACGTGAGAGCCACCCTGAGGCCCGAGTATCACGTTCTTGTAATCATAGCGGTGACTGTAAACGCCTTTTTTCTGATATTTTCTGATTTGTTCAGGTTAAAAATAAATCTCAAATCAAATAAAAAATACCGACGTGGGGAAATGGATAATACAGCCAAATCAAATGGTAACATTGGTTTCAATTGAATCTAAACTGAAACAAGACAATTATCAATTTTGCAATTGAAAACAATGTATTGAAGATAACGAGAAAACCCATGACCCTTATCAAGTTTGACAGCTGCTCTTGAGTATATTTATTATCCTTTAAAAACACAAGCGTTGTTAAGCAACACATTGTGTTTCTAGCGAAATATTTTAGTATTTAAGATCAACAGGGAATATATTGCCATCAGTTGCATAGACTAAAGAGTAACTTTTTTACTGGTAGCAAATTCGTTACGCAGGGGCGCAGGAACAATACGATATTTTGAGAAATTCACCGACTAGTTCGTCGCTCATCACTAGATTTACGCCTACACTGTAAATTCCAATGAGTTGATTAATCAATTCAACTAGCGAGTTAGTTATTTCTGAATTAATATCACTAAACATTAACTCATTCTGAGTTGAGTTGATTTTCACTCTGAGTTGAGTTGACTCTGAATGAGTTGATTAATTAATTAATTCAGAATGATTTGAATAAACTCAAACTTTTGAGTTCTGATAGTCTCAACTCAGTCTGAGTGATTCAACTCATTCTGAGTTAAATTCAACTCACTGAAATTTACAGTGTACAAGCCTGTCGGAAGGCAAAGTTGTCGGCCGACGAATACGTAATGAAGGGCTCGGACACAGTTGGCGCTGAGTTGCTCACAGTCAGTTGTGCCTGTAAGTGAATGAGTTTCAGAAGCGTCAAACCAGTTTAACTTTTTGTGCTTAATTTCAAGTGACACTACATTATAGTACCCCCACTGTAAATTCTTATGAGTTGATGAATCAATTCAGAGAGAGAATTAGTTATTTCTGGCTGTTTCTGAATTGATAACAGTAGATATCAACTTATTCTGAGTTGATTTAATTAAGGGTGAGTTGACAAATTAACTCAGGATGAGTTAAATCAATTCAGATTTCTGAGTTCTGAAAGACCTAATTCAGAACTCAGACCTCTGAGTGGATTCAACTCATTCTGAGTTAAAGTCAACTCACTGGAATTTACAGTGCTCTGAATCCCCTAATATTTATCGCAGAAGCATGCGCCCTCCCCCGGTTCCCGATTCCTACACCTGTAAAAACGTAAACTTTGCTCGTGTGGTAATTGTCTTAAAACATGCGTTTTTGTGGGTCATTTAAAGACCAGGGACGGAACATTTTCTGCGGGACTGCAATAGAAAGTTTAAGCTTAATGTGTATTTTTTACTGGCTTAGATATAAATTCATTCTTGCGGTTAGACTTCGGCTTAGGCTTACGAATATGCTTATACCGACTGTTACGGCATGTTCTGTGCATTGGCCGTTTTATTATGGTCACGAGCCCTGAAATATAAACTATACCACCCCCCATTCCCCCCATTTGAGGCCCCCACCCCTAAACCGACCCCGCTCTAACCGGTTGAAACAAAAACCGCTTAAGTTTTAAAATGCGCCTGGCTCTCGCTCTTAGGTATAGGCTTAGGCTTAGAAATATGCTTATTCGTACGCTTAGGCTTAGGCTTAGACTTAGTAATATGCTTATAATACTGTTCCGTCCCTGTTCTTTACATTGGCCATTTTGGGGGCAGTCCCTACCCCTGCCTGCTGCGGCACTGACAGGCGGATAGGATGGACACACCAATGGTTTTATTCCACTTGATTTAAGTATATTTTTGCGAAAATCAGAGTCTTCTCTTGTTATATACCGTGTATAAAAGCTGGCTCAAGCTAAATTCCTCGGGGTTCAAAATAATTATGTTATCTACTCTCATAAGAAATTCCTCAACGAATCAGAAGACAAAAGTAATGTATTATTTAATGAACCAAACGCTGCTGAGAGTCGTAACGCACATCCGAACCGCATCTCATTCGGCAAACAGTCAAATTTGACAAATTAATTATATTTGAGCAAAAGGATACCGCGCACTTTTGAAACTTTTAAAGAAACCCACAAACAGCATTATATATTTTGTAAATAACCTGCTGGATTATACAAATCAAAACTACTTTTGCTCGCTTGTAAAACTTTTCTAGATGCCATCCGTAACGCACCACTAAATGTTAACAATTTCTGTTGGACGAACAATGAGAGTTAACCAGGCAAACTGTCTTTTGATCCTATTGTGGAGATATATGCTTGGGATATTTTGACAATATTATATAAAGTGGCATAGGAGTACTGTAGTGACCAGAACCTGACGAACCGAACATGAGGAATTGGCCAATATTTACTTGTTTGGTCGTTTTAAGTATTAGTTTCAGAAACAATTTAGGTTCTGTTAGGATAATAGACATTTATGGACCCTAATAGGAATTTTGGACTCTAGCAATTTTCAGACTCTAATTAGCGACATAAACTCGTGTTGAATCAGACCAAAAATGGTGACCATCCGACTCTTATTACTCCTCGCTTTGTTATTTCGGTCACTTTAGTACTATAAATCTGTATAAGTCTTTCGAACACATATTTCGCAACGCTTAGGCTTAGTCTTAGGCTTAGAAATACGCCTAATCTACTGCTACGCCCCAAAAAGTAACATTGGCCCGTATTTGAAACAACCAGTGTAATAGCAAAACTATCGCGGCTAAATTTTGGAAATGAAAAAAATTCGTTGGAATATAAAATTGTGTTCTCACAAATTAAAATTTGGCAATTTGAAAATTGCACTTAATAAACCAATATCTTTAATTACAGCAGGCGCGGCAGTGGCGGATCCTGAAATTGATGACAAACGTGCGATGCAAGCGATATTCCAAACACGTTTTTGGGGCACAAAACTAAAATTAATATGGTCGAAACTTTAAAATTTTTGGTTAAAAAGACTCTCCGACGGGGTGCAAAAAGTGCATAGCGAAAGAAAGGCTCACGGGCGAAATGAGCGAAAAGCTAAACGCTATTTTGTGGCAAAAAACCAAAAAGTTGTAAAATTAGGTTTTACCAGCTTAAATTTTTAGTGTTTGGAACAAAAACAGTATTATCTCTGGTAACGCACGCCGTACTGAAATATTTCATATTCCACCAAACAATACACATAGTCGTTATATCTTTAGTAGCGTCAGATTGGGAGGCAGGAAGGGCCGTTCCACCTTATTTTATGATCTCAGAACATTTTGCATAACAGAATTGAAAATTTCATAAAAAATAGTAAGCTTACTAACAAATTGGTTAAATTCGATGAGGTTTCTTACTCGCTTCGCTCGTGAGATTGCATTCGCCGGCATATGTCATACCCCAGCGTATGTGACCCCCCTGGTTTTTAGACCAGTGGTTGCATCACTGTCCGTTTCTATTCATACGCATCATGAAAACGTCTAATGTGACGCTAGTCAGTTGTCATATAAATATTATCATAAAAACTGCAGGATATCTTCAGTGCCGGAGCAGACATGGGTGGGGTTGCACCAAACTCGCGAGTGGAGCGAGCGAGAAACCAGATGTATTTTAAAACTTTGGCGGTTTTTGTGTCAATCGGTTAGGGTGCGGACCCGTTTAGGAGTGCCCTCCCCCAACCAAATGGGGTGTATGGGGGTGGTTGCTCCGGCCTAGGATATCTTATGGGTGTGTCAATATTAAATTCGAAATGGGTGAAATGCAATGTGACATCAGTCTAACATTATTTTCAACCGAACTCACAATACCTTCTACAGAATGCGGATTTTGTTCTGATATACTTGTAATACCATTGTTCTCAACCCCTACGAGATTCAAAAACTCTACTCGTAGCTGTTCGGACGTATTCAAGCATTTTAAAATCCTTCGGGCAAGGCTGCATTAAAAACAGACTGTGCGAGTGGTTTCAGTGTTTCTAACAAAGACAGGGTTCTTTTGTATTTATAACAAAGTTGCGCGTGGGTGAAAATTTCCTTTTGCCTGTACTTAAGAGCCGATTTAGAATGCTCGGTGCATATTTGCATGTCGTATAAATATAATTTTTTAAAACCTTTATATTATCAATACCCAAGTTCTGTTTCCGTTCGCGTGGACGCTTGGAATTTCGAATCAACCAATATATGTAAACGTTAACACCATTGAATGATGTTTTAATATATTGAAATTTTGGTTTATAGATTCTGAAGCTACTTGTCAAGGGAGAGATTAACTTGAAAACCCATCTTATAGATTTGATATAAGCAGTCTTCCCGGTTGAGCGCAACAGTAACAGCTAAGTGGCTTACAGATTTACTGCAATGGATAGATTGTTTAACCGTTTCGGCACATGAATAGAACAGGGCCGGATAGTTTTCCGGAGGGGCTATAATAGAGTCAGTTTAACCTTTAGACTAATTTTTTTCTTAGGCTTAGGAATAGGCTCATCCATCCGCTTAGGCTTAGGCTTAGGCTTAGGCTTAGGCTTAGGCTTAGGAATATGCTTATACTACTGTTCCGGCCCTGTTCTATAAGTATATGGGCCACTGTTTCTATATTTTACGTGACTAAAATTTTTCTACCGGTAGCTAAATAACTAGCGGGATAATTAAACAAAATTAAGTTCAAAATACTGTTCAAGCAAATCATTTGTCAAACAATAGTTTTCAATCGCTAATTGAAGCGGAAATGCAATCCGACAGTTCCGCAAACCAGAATTATAACATAGAAGCCGGCCCGAAGGTAAGTCATTTTGCTAGGGAAGCTAAAAGTTTTTCAGGAGGGGCATACAAGGGGTTTCAATGACTTCCACGCAAGGTTCAAAGTTTCTTTTGGGGTCATAACATTACCAGGGGTAGCGGTGAGCCCAACTAGCCCCCAGTTGGCTACGGGCCCGCATAGAGTCATACTCAACCCAACGAATAAACAATCACCAGATGCCACACCAAAATATACCAGTTATATTATAAATTAACAGCGTTTCAGCGATTTTATGCTAATTTCCCTATTACAATGTAACTAAACTATCTTCTTAAGACTTTTATTTTACATTCTATTGAATAATCAAGCGAAGGATAAAGTTTTAAAAATTTCGTCTGCTGAAAAAATATTGACACTTTTGATCTAAAAATTTCAAAATCAAGAGAAATTCATCTTCCGATTCGCATTCATTCTGAGGTTGCTTATCAAATCTCACTTCATAGAGACTCACCCAGGAAGGTTATTTGGTGCCCGCGGCTCCTCTATCGTATTATAAGCAAAATGATTTGGCAAATATAAAATTGACCCATTGTGAATCTGCCACATTGCTTTATGACCGTGGATAAGCTAAAAATAAGCAGTGTATTCATCCAAACTAACAGTAACGCTATAACAGATATGCAAAGAGCCCGGACTATGCGCAACCTAAATTCGTATTTATTTTCGCGGGGTGAAACATACTGTTTAATTCATGACATGGCTAACTGGTTTACCAAATTTGTCAATTATAGCTTAGGATGAACCAAGATTTTTGTAGGTTTTTCGGTTCCAGTGTCGTACCATCATTTTGCCAGACAACTTTTTCTCTATTTGGATGCCGTATATCTGCCAGTGATTTTCCCTCGATTTTGGTGCTGCAATTTCCTCTTAATATATTCCTTCGTGGCGCAATACAGATTATTCATTCTATTACAATACAGTCATGTATTCCGAGTCCGTTCTGAGCATTTCAATTCCCTTGTGTTCAGTTTTCGCGATATTTCATGCATATTATTACACCAGTAGCCGCGTGATATACATAATTGTAGAACAAATATCGCTTGTCATGCGAGCAACAAGCCAAACACAAATCAGTACTAAATTTAGAAACAAAAGATCGTTTTGATGCCTATTGAATGCTTCGCCCTGGGTAAAATGTCTTGGATCCCTGAGCGATTGGCTAAAAATGTTTCATTTTAACAAAAATAACATTCAGCAATTACTAAATGGAAATTATGCAAATGCACAATAGCGAAAGTCGAATCAAATGAGGATCAAGAAGTTTAAATTAGGATAGAAACAATGTAAAGCTGCGAAAATTTATATTCGTTTTTAACCCTTTCTCACATGAATATTTTCTATTTCCCCGGAGACCTACTTTTATGCTAGGATTCGAACTCCAGTGACTGGAGTGGGAGCCGTACACCATCACCACTCAGCTATAGGAGTTTGACGCTGGAGCCCGAGGGGGCTCTCACGTCTTGTGGTGATTTAGTACTATGTATACGTGTTGCAATTGTTAAACACGGTGCGACCAACCCTGCCTTGCATTGCAATAGTAAACTTGAAAATATTGAACCTTTTTCAGATGAACTTAGTCAAAAATATTTGAAGAAAAGGAAGATTCTATAAACGTTTTTAGAACCGATCCGGCGAGTTTTAGACGACATCGCAAGCACAAATTGCGTTATCCTAAAACCAATGAAAAGAGAGATTCTTTATCAAGTATAAGTGGATAATAACAAGAGTGCGCAACTCTTGGGGTCCCGCATGGTAGGGCGTTACGTTTTTGGCCGATTTCCCCCTCGTTTAGAGGGGGGTCGCTATCATATGAATACCCCTAAATTTAACTATAAGACACCGCATACATAAAGTGCCATGATTCGCATCGGTTGTACCACCTCTAATGAAGGTGGATAGGTTAAATACGCAACGCGTGCCGGGTACATTCTTTTCTAAACAGAATGTGCTCAGTTGCATACTCTTGTTAAATAGCGATTATCCACTGTTGGTACATACCGAGTATAGCTGTATTGCTGCAATGGCCAAAAAACAGTTAATTTTACAAATTCTATTTTGAAACTTCGAAATAGCAATTACGCACGGACACCGCTGTTGGTTAAGGTGTTTCTTTGCGAGGAGTTTTACAAATTAAGCGATAATCGTAATTAAATGTGTCACTATAAAATTCCATTGATTTGTCAGCCAATGTTACTTTTAGGGGCGTAACAGCAGATTAAGCGTATTTCTAAGCCTAGCCTAAGCCTCAGCGTTACCAAAATGCGTTCCTAAGCCTAAGCCTAAGCGAAAAATATAATTAAGAATCTAAACCTACTCTTTTATGGACCCATCAGAAACCTGAACGCCTCTTAAAGTAACATGGGCCGATTTGTCTTATAATACTAGGTTTGAAGTACCAAACCAGCACGCTTTGCGTTTTTGACCAAACTCCAATAGGGGCCAAGAAAAATTAGCAAAGCGCTTGTCAAAGCTTACCAGCCACGCGGTGTGTTTTTGACCAACTCTCATATTTGGAGGTAGACGTCGACATTATATTCAACTGACAACTAAAGTGCTTGTCAAATCTCATTTACTGTTAGAATATAAGAGGTAAGATTTATGACAGTTCCAAACGAAGAATCATATAGAGACTGGTAGACGTAGACACAAAGAGGCTTAGGCTTAGGCTTAAGCTTAGTATTAGGCATATATTTAGGCTTACCCGTAGGTTAAGACTTAAGTTTAGGCTTAGTCCTTATAGGTTTGTGAACAGGCCCCAAAAACTTACATTTACCGGAATCATTCATAAGTGGCAATCCGGTTATCAACCTCTGGCTTCAGTTTCTGTTTTTCACTTCCGGTTGCACCGTGCCTAATACGGATCCAGATCTTTGAAATAGAATAAGTTAGAAATGTTATAATTAAACGTCGCAGCACATAACTGCGAAATATTTTTCATGATTTATTTAAAATTTGTCAAAAATATTAAACTATCCTCTGTGGTATAAATTAAAGTTTTCTGTAACGAAAACCATCCCGTCTATAATCGCTAAATATAACGTTTATTATTTCTGTTTAAGTAAATTCGTCTCTGGAATATGCACTATTGTTTGCCAAATGTTCAATACTACCAATCACTAAATAGCTAAGTGGCTAATGTATAGAACAGGGCCGGAGCAGTAGTATAAGCTTATTCTTAAGACTAAGCCTAAGCCCAAGATAAACCTAAGTGTAAAAATGAGCTTATTCCTAAGCCTAAACCTAAATCTACGCTGTAAACTCCAGTGAGTTAACTAATCAACTCAGACGGAAAATTGGTTATTTCTGAGTTAATAACAGTAAACTTTAACTCACTCTGAGTTGACTTGATTCTCGCTGAGTTAAATTGACTCCGGGGGAGTTGATTAATTAAATGAAAATGAGCTGAGTCAACTCGGAATTGTGAGTTCTGGTAGTCCTAACTCAGACTGAGTGATTCAACTCATTCTGAGTTAAAATTAACTCACTGGAATTGAAAGTGTAAAGCAAAAAAGTTAGTCTAAAGCTTAAACTGACTCTATTACAGCCCCGCCGAAAAACGATCCGGCCCTGTTTATACATGAGCCCTTAGGTTTACGCTAAATTTTTTGTATAGTCTTAGGCATTGTTAAGTTTCTATATGTAACATTGACCACTTAAACTACAGTAAAAACGGTGTTTGCGGTCGCAATGTTTCGCCTTGTAATTTGTTGCAAAACCGATGCAGTTTCGCAAAACAGAAATATATATTATATTTGAAAATACTTTAGTTAAAACTGCAATATTTTCGGCCAAAGTTACTCTGAGAGGCGTAACAGTAGATTAAGCGTATTCCTAAGCCTAAGCCTAAGGCTCAGCGTTGCAAAAATGTGTTCCTAAGCCTAAGCCTAAGCAGAAAATGTAATCTAAAATCTAAACCTACTCTTCTGACAGACCCACCAGAAACCTGGACGCCCTTTAAACTAACATGGGCTATATTTTCCATAAAAATATGATCACTAGAATGCAACGAAAGTTTTATTAGTTTTATCACTTACAACAAAAAATAACTGAAAAGTTTTTCATATATCCCTCAAGGTCTAAGGGAGCGGCAGGACCCATAAACAGCCAATGTCAAAGAACCCTGGATGGGACACATACGCACCCGAGCCTCCGGCAGTAATCGGTTCGCATACTAGAACACCTCGAACACAGTCTGAAAGTACTTCTTCAGAAACTTAAACTGTTCCAGTAATGAATTGCTTAGATTGGCGGGTTTGGGGAGACGTCAGCTCCCATCATGCTTGGAATCAAAAACTTGCAGAGGGTTCAGTGAGGAGGCAGCCCCCGTAATGCCCAATGAATGATAAGTTTCCTATGTTAGGGGCCGTTTTCCTTTGTAGGGAAAGTAAGTAGAAAAGTGGCGAAATCCTTTAGCCCCGCTTGTAAACCTTGCTATTTCAACCGTACGCGTCTCCCACCGATAATTGTTTTCGTTACTGGCTGGTTGAGCTGGCTGCAGATTGGCAGTGCTCATTCTCGATGAATCAAATAATGTTCTGCTGGAACGAATTTATTATCTCGGATGTACACTGCAAAAAATGGCGAGGCAAATTGATTCTCTCCGAAATAGGCTTTTCCGGACTACACAAACTGAGTCAAATTTGACTCCGACAGTTAATTTAAACTCACGCAAATTCGTTTAAACAGACTGATAACCCATGCCGAGAATAGGGTCCTGATCGCTCGGATAGAAGGGCATTGGAGAACCTAGTCACCGTGAATATCAGGCTACTCTCTAAAAGCTTAAACTAACTTGATTTAAGCTTAAGCTAATCCACCAGTATTAAACTAACTTTCAAGATTAACTAAACTAACTGGTAGGTTTAAGCTTAAACTCATTTAAAATGTTACTTATTTTCAGTTTAAGCTAAACTTAATGAACTCTTAAATACACTGCTGCACTTGTTACTTAATCTAAAAATAAGTTTACTTAATCTCGTGTTAAACTTAAAAACACGTCAGATTAAGTAAAACTTAAAATTCTAGTTTAGTTAGTCCGTCCAGCCATTTAAGTTTTACTTAAACTGATATTCAAGTTTAGTTAAGCTATAATTTAAGCTTAAGTTTTTAGAGAATATAGGCATATACTTAGAATTATGTTTATGTTTAGTGTTAGGCTTGGATTTAGACAAAGGTTTACGCTTATGCTTAGTAAGAGCATGCTCGCCGCTACAGTTTATGTGACATGCATGAAGTATTAAAAAAGAGAAAAATCACTAAGGAATGCCATTAATAACAGGAATATCATGCGGAATAACCGCACGAATCGCAGTGAAAAACGCTTCAAAATCACGCACCGTAAATCCTTTATAAGTCGCTTGACCTTGAACGTCAAGCACAATATTGACCGTTAAACTGTCTGATGACGAATTATAATACGATTGTTGGCCATTATTTCTAGCGTCGTATTTGCCATTCTGCCGGTTTGACACCAACTCGCGTCCACAATCACAACCCCACCATGTTCCTGTACAACTGCAACCCCAACACGACGTTCGCCAACAACTGTTTGCGCCTTGATCATCGTAGTATAACGCTTCGATGTGTGAAAGTGGAATTATTTTTGAATTAAAAAACGGAAAATAATACGTTTTCAACAGCAAAAAGCTTGGATTCAGTCGACAAAAACGATCTTCATACAGAATGTTCGCATCAGGCGGACCACAACTGTTGTGGATAACTGAAGGCGTCCGTTGATGTTTCCACGATGTTGTATGGTTCAGCGCTGGTTGTTGAGATGCAACAATGTGAGACGCGTGGTTATCTTCGTCCGAAATCCATACGCTTAAGTTCAAAAGTCAACGCATATATCGGATGTACACTTCCGCTTACAGACGTTTCGTTTAAGCTTAGACTTAGCTTTAGGCCTATGTTTCGAAAAAGGTTTACTATTTGCGCCTAAGATTTAGCCTGAAACAATACCTAAGCCTAAATCGGAGCCTTAACCTAAGCGTTAAAGTTAAATGAGAGGAAAAGTATACAAGGGCCAGATTTCAAGAATTCATATCAATAGAAGCGTTTGCGTTAGAATTGATTGCTGTGCGATAGTTCTGTTAGCGCAAAATATGCCTTAACATAGCGGGCACTGCGGAGTTTTTGAAAATGCAACTGTAAACGTAACAAATTTAACTGAATAAAGAGACACACAAAAGAATTATTAGAAACAATAGAAAACGATAATTTTCGGCTTGTTTTGTATCAAAAGCTTGAGCGATAATGCAAAGTTATACTTAGGAATGTACTTTGAAAAGTTAAGTATGCTTCAAAGTTTCAAACTAAACTTGATCCGCTGAAGCTTTCAAAGTATTTTCACGCCAAAAATGTGAAAAACATGGCGACGTAAAAGCATCAGGTCCATAGCCAGCTCACCTTGCTAGGGGAGCTAAAATATATTTCAGGGGAGGCTAAGCCCCCCTGCCCCCCTTGTCTCCTGGCCCGACAAGGACAACTGAAAAAATTCTGCGCCATCGATGCATTTGGTCAATCTTGAAATATGAAAAAGTTGTCAAAAGAACGAACTTTAAAATCTTTGAAATTTCGGATCACAAAAAGTATCCTTTAATCGTCCACCAGTGGGAAATCCTGAATCCGCCACATGAGTCGCTTACCGTACAAACTGATCAGTGACCGGAAACGTGTCTTCATGTTTACTCGGCTTTTTGTGGCGGCTTTCTTTGAACGAATTGTACTGATTTAAAAATCGGAGCTGAGTATTGTTCAAAAAATCAACGGTTCGATCCAACCGCATACAGTGTCGAAACGAGTTCCTAGATACTGTTGAACTTTCGCGTTTAATACCGCTATCGTTCTCAGCGTCTCGACATTTTCCTAAATTCAAGCTGTGTTTTGAATTGTTTTTCGCGATATCGTCGGCTGTTTGTTCAATATTGTTTCTGGCCGTTTGGCACTTGCCGTTGACTGAGTTAAAACTACGAGTTTCTTTGTGATAACTTTGATCGTTATCAAATGAACTATTACTCGGTTCCGCTGGCTTAAACGCGACCATGGTATCTTCTAAGTAACGTTGTAATTGTTGCGGATCGCAGTGGCCTATGCGTACACCGTTGTCGTTGCAATCAAGAAACTCAGACATATTATCGATTGTGTGCAAGATAAATGGCTAGTTTTCATGGCATAAAATTAGGAGCATGACGCAAAATATAAAGCGAATTGCATTAACATTGCCAGAATAAATCAAATTCAACGTGATAGTTTCTAAGGATACAGTTTAGCAGAATAGAAAACAAACAATTTATCCATCAAATGAAGCTTACGTCATTATAAAAGAGTGCTAAGTAAATTAACGCAACGCTGTGAAAACCAAGTGAAATTTTTTGCAATATGGGGCACGTTTGCTTGGAGACATGGACACTGTGGAGGTTAGAGACCAGGGATTTGAGTTTGGGCAAGGTTTAGGTTTGGCTTATGTTTAGTTTAGCCTTAGGCAACCTTCTATAGTTACGCGGTGCAGAACCAAACAAACCTGGTATACTTCATATTTTAGAAATAGGCAAAATGTAAATAATACCGCTTACAAATCGATCTGATACATAGGATATACATATTTAGTCAAAATAGATTGTCTGCTGTTATACTTTGCACTATGCATAAAATCATAAGGCGAAACATATATAAGGTTCTGTGTAAAAAAATCAGGCTTAGAATGGCTTCTTAGAAGAAAAGCGTTGCCTTTTGAGGTACCTAAACCATAGTTAACATGAGAGTCAAATAATCATTTCATCATAGCATAAAAGACCCTAAGCTCAGTGTTAAGAGCTTTTTGCGCAAAAAACTTTGCAAAGCGTGCTTTAAATGCAAAAATAAAGTTAAACATGTGTACTGTATTGACCCGAATAAGAGGGGGTAATAAGAGAGAGGGTCCCTATTTTGAGTCCGAATCATAAGGAGTCCGTATCCCTAATAAGAGCCCGTAAGCGGATAGAGTCCTTAAACCTTAATTAGAGTCCCCATAAATGTCAATTAACCCTAATTGTTGCGCATAAATGATTCCAGGACCAAATAATTTGAGTTTGAAACTTTAAAGCTTACTTAAATTTTGATACTACATTCCTAAGTATAACCTTGTATTATCGCTCAAGCTATTGACACAAGACAAATAAACGTTTAATTCAACGGATAATTGCAGTACCGGATATATATCAGTAACGAACGGCGGCGGAGCGTAAGTTAAAAACAAAAAAGTCCGTAACCGAATAACAAGGGGGGGTACCCTCTGAAGAGGCCAAATACATATCAGCCCCCCGCTTATTCGGGTCAATACAGTAATGTGAGCAAAGACTGTGTATTTCGCAAGGTTCCGCCAGAATTTCAATTTCTGCAGCAATTACGGCAAAAATTACTGTTCCGATTCCCGATTCAGACCGGCTGCTATGACGATGCCGGAATTCCGGCGTTTTCCGTTAGGTATCTTTAACATTATTTCATGTTTAAATTTAGTGTGTATATTCCACATTGCTTTAAAGTAACGAAATGGTTCGAAAATACAATGTAAAGACACGTATTTGAGTGAAGTTTTTGTATGGCTAAAAACTTACAGAGCACAAACTATAACGAAATCAAATTAAGACCAGCACGATTGCAGTTTAACCCTTTCACTCATAGAGTATACTATGAGCAACTAAATACAATAATGTACGAGCAATGCACACGAGCAGTGTTTAACATTTATAACATATATGCGCAGTGCAAACTCTCCACAAAACGTGAGAGCCTACTCGGGCTCGAGCGTCAAGCTCCTATAGCTCTGTGATCATCGTAAACGCCTCCCACCCGTGAGACTAAGGATCGAATCTTACCTTGAAATGACATCTTATATGAAATTGAAAATATTCATGTGAGAAAGCGTTAAAATTCCAAACATTTCGACCAAATACAAACACCAAACGTTTCAATAACTGCCTTAATTTAACAGTGTATAAACTTGACTTCACATCTGAAGCTTACCGAAACTAGCAATATCTCATAAGACAATTTTTACAATTCTAAAATATTTTATAAAATTTCGCTGTGATATATTTGTGCTTAATAAACTGTTTTCGCTAAGCTCATCTATTTTTCGCATTACTCGATTCAAAATCCTCATATGACACTGGCTATGATAGTATTACAGTTGCTACCTAACTTTGAAATATGCGGATCGGATCTGGTGGGCGTGATCCGGAAACACAATTTTAAATCAGCAAATTCAGACGTTTCAATGCAAAGCGGCCTGGCGGCATTTTGAAAAAAAAACAAAATAGTAAAAACAACGCTAAATATTTTTAGCATAAGACTTGCAGTATTGCACAACCCACACATTTCAAAGAACCAGTAATTGCACAACGATATTATTCAGTTGTTAAGGGCTTTTAAACTTTATTTACTTGATTTTCCTGGATGATGTTGCTCTTGAAATGTTGAAATTCGATTTTTTTGGCAACTTTCGAATTCATTATAATTTTGCGTTCGAATTTTGATTTATGAATAACTTAGGAGTTTAATTATCCCTAATTGTAGCGCATAAATGACTCCAGGACCAAATAAATTTGAGTTCGAACCTTTAAAACGTACTAAGTTTTGAAAGTACATTCCTAAGTATATATAACCTTGCATTAGCGCTCAAGCTATTGACACAAGCCAACGAAACCCTTAACTCAACCGATAACTGCAGTACCGGATACATATCAGCAACGAAGGGTGGCGTAGCGTGGGTTAAAATAAATAACAGTCCGTAACCGAATAACAGGGAGTCCCTCTGGAGATGCCAAATAAATATCAGTCCCTCTCTTAGTTACTACAGTATCGAACGAACTCGAATATTATACAACCAAGGGTGGATCCAGGAGGGATACATCCCCCACCGGCTTTCGAGTGTAAATTTTTTTGCAGGGTTAAAACAAACGTAAGCTATAATGGCACTATTATGGTGATTTTTGAAAATACGGAAAAAAGAACATAAAACCTCTTCGTCCTAGTAATAACCAACATATTATTGGGTAGAAATTTATGAAACATCCGCTTTAACGAGTACATCTTCTTCACTTTGAGGTTCTTTTCGTTTGCGATACATGGTATACAACATTGGTATTTAAACCGCACTCAAATATTAAATGTGTACCAGTCTCACAGCACTACTTGTCATTATTATGATGTATTACTTCAATATAAACCTACTTTAACATAAAAGAAATCCTCATAAAAATTATTATTTAAGGAAAATATAATTTTTGTGTTTCTATGAACAATTGAAAGCACATTTAGTCAAATTTAACAAAATCCGACAATTTTTGGACGAAATTACAGATAAAGTGCCGATAACCAAAAACGCCCTGATTTATTATTGATATCAACCGTGCTTACGCGTTCTGATAAGTGTAGCCCAATAAAACAACGACTGGGCGACAAATAGAGTCAAAAACGCACTGATATCGCATAAGGAAATTTTTTTCCACCCAAAACCACAGTATAGTCATTGCTGAAATACTATTAGAGTGAAAGCAATATGCTTGCACTTTACTATTAACGACTACAGTCAACCTAAATGAAACTGCAAACTATTAATAACATTGCGTATATACGTCGAGGGCGTGCCTACGTGAGAATTCTGTACAGTTTTGCAAACTAGATGTCATTGAGCGAGACGTCAAAAACGTTGTATATTAAAATTTTTTTGAAAAACATTTATCAATTCTACTGTTGTCACATTGTGTTGACATGTTATATGCACGCGGAAAACTGCTTACAAAATACTACTATTATCATTTTCATCCCTTAAATCGGCCAAATCATCCAGTTTACGCCGGGTGGCAAAGGTTATCCTCGCTTCAACTCAACAAACGCAAATTGTTTTAAATCGAAACAACCTAAATGTGAAATAGAAATGGTAGAAATTAGGTGTGCAACCGGAGGTGAAAAATACCGGAGCCGGAGGTCAACGAAAGATGCCGGAGCCAGAGCCGGAGGTGAGCAGAAAAGCGAAAGTTGCCGGAGCAAGAGCCGGAGGTGAGCAGAAATTAGGTAGTATAAATGATGGTTAAATAGTTAATTTTAGCCAATATCGCAATATCTGCACCGTAGCCTTGAATACATTGTTTAGGTTCTTCTTTGATAATCAGATAGATTTATATATTTCGCTGATAAAATTGTAGGCACAGGGTCTTTGTTGAGCCATTTTTTGAACTAAATAAAATTATGTTTCTTTGTCATTTTTAAACTTGTAAAAGAAACAACCACAAGAACATTTTCATGACATCGGAAAAATTTGTCGGCTTACAATTAGAATTTCATCTTGGAATATAAAAACTGTTCTTTAAAGCAACTAAACAGAAAAATTGCGTTTTGTAAATGGGTTTCAAAAATAGTGGGTTATTGATTTTCCTTATTTTCTATGTACGCATTCGGTTTTGACTACTG
>JASANG010000972.1:0-81485 GCA_030248215.1 Enoplolaimus lenunculus
ATTGTCGGCATTCTGACGCCGTCGCCTGCATCCAGCTGGCGACAGCGCTGTCGTCGTGGCGTATGTAGTGCCACGCGGCGCCGAGTGCCTGGATTATGCACCAGGCCGCGCCCAGTGGGGTTTGGAAAGCCAACCCCACAAAGAGTAGGCTGAGGACCTGCGCGGTGCCAGGTATTGCTGCTATCCGTAGGGCGGGGCGTGTGTCGTTGCGAGGGGCCGGGGGGCCAAAATACACGCTGAGAGGGTAATCGGAGACGGGGCCGTCGCCATAAACCTCGGGGCGGTGCTGGGATTGGCTTTCTTCACTGTAGCCATCGTCACCCCCATTTTCAGCGTTGTAGTACGCGCGAAAATCTGCCATGGCCCTGTCGTTGTTGTTGCTGTTTTTGTCGATGTTACTGTTGGTCGTGTCGGTGGTTGTAGTGGCTGACGCGATTAGCTGATGCTGTTGTAGTGATCGTTTCTGACGGTCGTTGCTGTTGTAGCTGTTACGCTATGGTTGTTGATGATGCTGTTCTATTGCCGCGAGCGTTGCTGTCACGGTGACTGTTGTTGCTGCGGTTGTGGTTGTTGCGAGTGTTGTTGCTATAGTGGCCGTAGTTGTCACTGCAGCTGCGATTAGTGTTGTTGTTGCCTCTGGTATCGTTTTGTGTATCAGTTGTTGCTGGCCTTGCTGCTGTTGTTGTTGAGGTTCCGGTCCCTGCTGCAACTTCTAAGTCATGGTCACACACAAGAAATAAGAAGTACGCAAACATATGCATGGGCACATGCGATAACACAATCCCTATGGGGAGGTATCCCACACGAGGTTCGGTTACGGATATTGTGACCCGAGTCCGAATACAATAACTCTATATCAAATGGGTATTACCAATGTTTCGCAACTCTGGCTATCCAAAATAAAAGCCCGAGGGTCGCTGCAGGATTAATCTAGACACTTGGTTCAGGGCCTAGGTGTGTTTCAAGCGTTATTTAAAAATAACCACGGATCCCCAATACTATCTATGACTTTTCGTGGACCTGTGTAGTCACTTTGCTCAATTAGCCATTTCGTCTCCTTACTGTGGGTCATACATTTCGAAACAGGCCCAACTTCATGGTCGAGAGAGTTCTCGAGTAATTTTTCAGGTGTGCTGGGTAACTGGGGCGAGGTTCCGATTCTTTAAGGTTTCGGCACAACTTTCGTTTCAGGTTTAGGTACATGATTCGCTCGATGGACAGCATTATAACGCTAATAGTTTGATGTTACTCACAATTTTCGTTCAGCTTACTAGGTCCTTTTGCTTGCGAAAGTGTGACCAGCTCAAGGGTTGTGCGACTGCAAGAGTCGCCTCCCAAAAACTGGTACTTTTCCAACTCTGAAGGGCTCCTTTGCACCGGGAGGGGTGCATGGGAATGACCTGAGTTGGTTTGTTTGTAATCAGTTTTATGCAACCACGGCGAGCTGGATTGGATGGACCCGTCGGCCAATCTTCTTATATGAAATCGAATTATCTTCCTAACAAGCGCTGTAACTTGAGACTTTGCCCGCCACATATCAACTGTAATGCTCAACTAGAGTTCAGTTGAAAGGACTCATTAAAATTAATAGAGCGAACTCTGCTCACAAGACATACTGTTAGATAGGAAGATCATCACGGGTTTGTACCCGGCCTAGTCGAGCTTAGGCCTTTCGGCAGGGTTCGGCGTCGGAATTCTGCATTAAGGCTCAGGCTTCATGCGTGTCGTGGGTATTTAATGTTCAGCTCCTCCTCTGGTTATAGTGTCTGGCGTAAACGGGTGCTGGATTCATGGTGTCTCTAGTGGGCCATGTAGGTTAGTAAACCATAACTGCGCATTAGGCTTCGAGCAGACTTGGTGTTTGAGTATTTTTGGACGCATTGCTCCTCGAATGGCGGGGTACACGCTTAATTGGTAAAACTTTAACGATCCCGAAGGGTTCTAGCGCCAACATGAGGATAAAGGGATAAGGGTTGTGGTGCGTGGCGTTCTCTAAATTTTGTTGAGATTCTGCATTTTTAGGCTTCCTGCCGGACCAAATGGACTGTAAAACTAATTAGTTTTACATGGTCCATAAAGTATTTCGCTCACAAGCGTCATACTTATGGTCGCTCCAGGTATGGGCATGTGTACTGTTGTACACTCCCTCGAACCCCAAATTTGCGAACGGGGCCAGTATGGCGGGTTCAATGGTTTAGGAAGGAATAAGGGGCGGCAGGTGTCAAAAGGGCAGAGCGGTACGTGCGAGAGATACTCGAGAAACGCAAACTCGTAACTTAGGTGCTGCCGGTCGGCTTACAGTAAGGATGGCTTTGTTCGATTCAGGACGGTTTTTTGAAAACCGCTCGGCAAAAAGACAGCCCATGGCTTACAGGTCATGCTAGACAGGATTGCTGCTGGTGCTGACAGGATACAGTTTAGTTGGCACTTAAATGAGGTCCGAACTGATTGCCTCACAAGCGTTGTACCCATAATCAGCCCATAAGAGGTTGTATGGGGAGATTGCGGCATTCATGAAATTTTAAGGCTCCCAAGTATAACGGGAGTTATTGTCACGGAAGCCGATGTCGTCCCCTGGGCATGGGTTCCTGATGGCCAGGGTGTCGGTGTAGGTGTATAATCTTCCTATAGTTATACCTAGGGTGCTTGCAGGGTGTGCTAGTGGGATGCCGTTCCCCACAAAGGTCGAAAACCAAGCCTAATGGGGTTTACCATAGCATTCTGACTAAGTTCGTTATGCGACATGCTTGGGTTGACACACCATGGTGGGTTGAGCGTCGAGTCGGGGGTCTATTTTCCAGCATATATTCCAATTTACAGGTGGTGAGTGGGTTCCTATGTAGGATCAGGGTCATTCAAGCTTCGTTTGGGGTCCCGTCCGAGGGTTAGTCGGCCTGACAAATAGGTGTTTGCAACAGGGTAAGATTATCGCAGGGCCTTTAATTCTGGAGACTACCCTTCTCCTGACGGTTTCAGACACCATTAGCATCCGATTGGGTTGAATTGTTATGTGTTAGGTGGGCATATGGCCACAGACTGGAGCGGCCGCAGGGACCGCCTTGCAAAAATGTCAATTCAACTATACGGGTATCGAGATCTTGTCGCACGGTAGTGGACTCACCTCTTCATTTGACGATCGCTTTCTGGTGGTCTTTTCGGGCTGATCATAGAGGTGCCGGCTCTTTAGGTTAGGGTAAATTATCTGCCACACCAGCGCTACACTTAAAGAAAACCTAGCGTGAACCCTGGGTAAAACCAAAATACGTGTGCATGCACATAGGCGTGAAAATTTTTCGGAAAAGCCGAGTTTGTCTAAGTCAAACGTTGTCACTGTAGACACGAAGCCCTAAGAGCCCCCGGTGTCTACACCACTGCCCTTCCTTGCGTGCATAGGGTACCTAGGACGTGAAATAACATGCCAGGTTACCGTTTCTTACGACGACCGGGGCCGAGTTTGACCAGATTCCGTATCGGCGATAACACCGACTCCTATGGTGCTCACGAGTTATGCTTTACCCCTCGAGTGTTCAGTACGTCCGAATGAGCACGCATCGGTATTAGGGTATACAACCTTGGGGGCGGGGGTGCCGCACGGCGGGAGACAGGTCATTAGGTCTATAACAGACGGAGCCTATCCAGTTCAATTGCTTGGGTGGGCTACGCACGGGATTGTATCGGTCCGGGACCGATTAGGGTACGTGGTGTTGGTCGGGTGGGTATTAGGCTTATAGCCTTCCGCCAAGGATAAAAGGGCCGAATCGGTGGCCGCTTGTCAAAAAGAAATCCAACTAGAATCTCGCCAAAGTTGCGTCACGATATAGAGTGAGGCAACAAACCTATAAGGGGGGGAGCCAGATTATCTGGCACACAAGTGTTATACGTACCGGGTTTGTTGTTACAACGAACCACGGTACCAAGAGAAATGCAGCAGCAAGAAGAAAAGAAAAATTTTAAGTCAAAAAGGGGCCAGGTGCGATCAGAGGGGCATATAGCGTCAAGGATCAAGGGATTGGCACAAAGCCGTGCTCTTGAGGTCATAGGGCGATAAGGTTCCGAGTATACAATGGACCTAGTGCACTAGCCAGGCCGGTAGAGTGATATATCCGGTGAGATAGGGAGCGGAATCTGGCGGGACGTGGAATAATGTCCCCGTCAAATCCACGAGGCTGCGCGAATTGGATTTTTATATTCAGGCGGGTCGCGCAATTACGACGGGAGCTCGACTAAAAGTTAGCGTTGAGGTAAGCCATGCCTCTCCGCACTCTATACTGGGTATATCACAGGTACAGGAATAGGTTTCTACGGCTCATGAATTCCGACAAGCCGACAAATCATACGTTGCAAATAGAGTTCATATTCAAATTCATATCCTACAAGGGTTCCGAGTCCAGATATCCAGTAGTACAAACGGTCTAAGCGATTCCCGAGATAATCAAGTCCAATTAGATGTCCAGAAAATTCATTCCATGAGCCTAATTCATTAGAAGCATACGTCAATTCAAAACTTGTTTTCGGTAGTATTGGTCGCCGGATGACACTGTTTTGATTTGAGCCTGGTGTGAGGTTCGGGTCACGCGGCTAGATTCAGGTCCTCGAAGACTATCCGAATCGTAAGGATAGGGAAAAGACATTTAGTTAACTCACTTGGATAGTTCTCTATAGTACTATGCTCTGGTTCTGTGCCGACGTCTTATGATCCTAAATAATTTTGGTTTTTAGTCGGACACCTACCCTCAACTCTTTTGGTTGGGGCCTGTGATTTGGGTTCAACACCCCTGGGGAATTCAAGGAACATTTTATGTCAATTCATTCATCATAAAAATTACAGTTCCCCATGGGAACACGGAGCTGCCCACCCCTACCGACTGAGGGTGCGTTATTTCGTGACCCAATGGACCAACTGGGCTGACCCGTACTAACTCGGCACGTTTCCTACGTCCGGCTTTCCCCGGTACAGCTGATTCAAACATCACAATAACAAAACAAATATTACGGTTCTACCGGTGTCAAACGGTCCGAGTGGTTGCTAAGAATTTCGAATTGGTAATTGAAACCCTCAGAGCGCACAACCACCGAACGCGTTGAGCTTGGCCTTCAGGAAAATTTTTCTACGGTCACTTTCGGGTTGACAGGACTATTTTGCCTTGAAAATAATTTGTACGGCTTATCATGCGGGTAGCTACCCTTAGCTCGAGCCCAGGGTTTGCCAGTAGGATTGGGACTGTTTACATGTGGGTAATTCCAGTACCACCCTAGAACTATAGTTCCCGCAGCAACAGTATCCCCATCCAATTTACGGAAGGATAATATCAAAAGATAATTTTGGTCGTCCTGCCCCTCCTCGGTTGTGCCGTCAAAATACTAATAAGCAAATAACTAGGTTCATTCAAGCAGTCAATTCTTCCAAACGAGAAAATTTTATCCTAAACCACACCGCTACTGAAAAACTACGCACAGAAATTTATGGGTTGGTGTGGCCTCAGAATCCTGCCTCCCGCACGATAGATTCCCCTAACTTCTCGAAACGGGACTGGCGAGAATTTCTGATAGGGGCCGAATTACCTGTGTGGTGACCCGTGGTTGCTCCTTTCCCGTGGTCACATCCTTTCACCCAGTTAATTGGGGTTATTTGGAAGAGAACGTCGAGTTTTAGTCGTTCAGGGGCCGGCAACATCGTTCCCGAGATAAAGGTTAAGTCTCCAACCGGTGGTAAGTTGGCTCTTCGAAGCTCGACGCCCTCTTGTGATTTTTCTAACGCTTCGACACGGTTCCTCCCTCAAAACATAGTCCCCGGTCAGCGGGTTGCGCACCCCACCCACAGGGCACAATTATTTCGGGAAGGTTCCGAATCCCCACGTGAGTTCAGTTTGTTCGCACTTGCACAATCGGTTCCAGGATCGCGAGCTCAAGTATCACAGCGTGTTCTTGCATTAACCGCATTCATGAGTGGCAACTTAGTTTAGTCGGGGGGGGGGGCGTCAATGGCTAGAATAAATTAAGGCACCGACTAGTGGGGTGTTAATAGGAGGTTCATAGTCGGGACTGGTTATAAACATTAGTTTCACTTTTCTCAATGGACGGTCAATCGGTTGACCGTTCATGCGTTTCACTAGCGCTGACATCTCTTGGGTTTATCGGGTTAGCGTTGTAGCAGGATGGGGCATTGTCCGTAAGACACTCCATACGTGAGAATTATAGTTGTCCACACGAGCCATTCAAGCCCTGTGTCGACTGGCTGGACCCAGCGCATTGAGCGCTTTAGTTCAATTTATCGCAGGGACTTTTTACAGGGGGCTTAGTTGTCCGGCATGGGCGCGCTGCTCGTGGGATGCTGGTGTATTGCAACTCAGGGTTCGCCCCTTTATACTGCCAGAATTTCCCTCCCATTAGGTTGACCGGCCTTAGAGAGGTACGTTCCCTCGAAAACCCGTTGGGATTGGTCAGACCCCGCCTGATCCCGAGGTGGCGTTGAAAATGGCGAGTTAAAATTTCATTCCGTAGGGAACCAGCATTCCAAACGGTGCAGCGTTTGCATGCTCCCCATACTAGAGCGCGCATACGCCACACAATCACTTTACCCCTCTGGTTGAACAGCCCATGTGGACATCAAATTTCCGGGTACATTATAAGCTACAAGGTGCTCTATTCGAAGGGGGTCACACTCGTTTGGTTTTCATGGATTTGGGGTGATTTGCGTGAGAGTCGGCATCGGTTTCATGTACTTACACGCCGATGTCCGACAGGCAGCTCAACCACAGTTGTAGGTAACTTATTACGTACATAATATTTAGGTGGGATATGGGACATAGCTGCCAAGAAAATTATTCCGAGCCGCCATATCCATTGTCCCCTTGGACCAGCCAGGTCATACTTCACACAATGGAGTAAGCAATTCAATCACATATTAGGATGGGCGTCACATCCGTTCATCAGGCTGTGTCAGGTGCTCCAAACCGCCCTGTCTTTAATTAGTCAGTCAAACAGCTTAAGGTTAGCAGGCCTAATTCTTGTTTTGGGTTATAGCAGCCCTGAAAATTCTGGTACAGAGAGTATGAGGTGACTAAAATTCGGTGTGGGAGCGTTGAGCCCTGCACTTTCATCTAATAATTTAGCACGGACAGTCAATTCGGAGCATCCAACACAACACGGGAGATTCGGAAGACGTGAGTAATCCTTTACCACTGAGAACGGATCTATTTTCAGTATTCAAGATGTCTACTCTCGAAAGAATTTCCAAACCCTTTAATTTTATACACACGTCTCCCGTATATCCATTAAGGCAAGGCAGCACCAGGTGCTGAAAGGGGGAAGTTCTGGAACATGGAAGTTTCTGCGATTGAGGTTTTGGTTGGAAATTGAAAGAGAGTTATTCTACCGGAGTTGTTACTTTTATCGCTGGGCCTAAGGTGTGGTTTTAGCATGTTGTCGATACACCCAATCGAAGGGTGCACGCTGTTTAATATGTAGTCTTAATCTCAACAGGGTTTGTGTGATAGCCGAGGAACCGCACTCGACCGCAACTGTTCCCCGGGTTATGTAAGTGTTCTTGTGCGCCCCTTCCGTCGAAGGTTGGGTTCCTAGATAGTATGAGTAAGTGTTTTCTCAAGAAAATTTCCCGGCACTAGCGAATATGAGCCGGTCTGGGATGGGACGAGCGCCATACGTAATTAGATTATTAAGTGTTGGGAGTTGGTTGAGCTATGAACCATGTACTCAATTCGAGTAAATGGCGTCCTGCTGAAGAATTTTGGACCAGGGTTTTTGGCGTGCCCAGAATGAAACAACGTTTTTTAAGGCGGGCGCTCAACAAGCTCCCAACAGAACCACAATACGTACATATCACATGTTAACAGGGTCAAGGAACAAATACGTAACCGCGAGCAGGGTTCTTCGATTTTATTTAATTATGATGAACAACCCTGCACCGCGCGATTGAACATATACAAGTAAGTTTAGATTTAAATTCGTTATGGGCTGCATAAAATTTGACTAAAGGGAAGCAGCCTGTCATGCGTGACTAAAACAATCATACTACATAACCTAAAGTTTGGTGAGCGAAAGCCATAGCTGCTCGAATTTTGCCTAAACCTGAAGCAGCTAGTCCTTAAATTGTAAAATTCATTTCCTTAAACAATTAGTACATAAAGTGGGTGAGCGAAAATTCGACCTCTCGGAGTTTTGCCTAGATGTATGCGAGAGGTCCCCAAAATTCAAGCATCACAGTTTGATTTCGATTAGATAAACCAAAACTCTGAAGGAATAGCGGCAATCACACAATTAAATTTTAGGGGATATAATAAATTAGATGACAGTAACGTGTCAGAAGACCAGCCAAATTGATAGTTACCCGCAAGGGATTATTGTAATTAGTGTTTATGTATGGACCAAATTCAGCTCACGGCGTGGCCCCCAAGTGTTACGGCTGCGACCAACGGGTACCTCTGCGGACGAATCCGAGTGGTATCCCTCACGGGTGTTCATGGCCGTGGGTCTGCCTAGTAAGCCAACGTGTCCAGCGGATGATGGTCCCCCAGGCGTGACGTCGGGTTTTGAGAGTCACAAAATTCCAACGTCGTCGTACGCCTAAGCTCTCATGAACACTCGCGTGCGTGGATAAGTCGCACCCCCAACACATAGTTATAATTCGGAAGGGTGTGGTTGCCGCTGATTTTCATGATTAGGAGTAATGATTTCTGCGCCTAAATCCTGGTGAGCACTTGGTCACCTGACAAGGTTCGTTGATTTCACCTAAACACCTATTGCAATTTTGTAGAATTTGGATGTCTAGGATATTAGTCTATTGTAATAGAGGGCGAGTCGACCCGCGCCTCTGGGTTTTTTGCTCCAAAATGAATAGTCTGGTTCGCACCAGTACTGTTTTATCTCTTGAAATTTCCGCCATGGCTCTCGGCCAGGAATTTTCTTGACTGCTCCGGGTTCAACAAGGAACACAACCTAAAGTTTTGGTTTATTGAATCTGCACATTTTATTTCATGTAATTACCTCTATGCAACGAAACTGGGACTAATCAGTTTCCTGCTCGACTGCCTATAATTATTTTGCACGCAGAACGCTGGTTACGATAAAATTAGCTGAAAGTTAATTGAAATTACTGACTGAAAGTGAAATTGCGTTTTGATCTCTTATACACCTCTAGGTCCCTGCACGCTGGGATGATCTTACCATGACCTAATGTAGACTGGTTGTTATGGAATAGTTGCGTATTGTTCCCCCTGGGTATGCTCATGTCAATGATTTCCCTGTGTCAAACTGCTTAGAGCATTATCTGTTAAAGCAGCAAAGGCAGGGCGATGCATAACTCGCGAGGTAGAGCTGCTGCGTGGAGGACACACTGTTGAATCAGCACACCCATGGTTTCTAGATACATATCCGAGAAGACACGCGTGCGTAACACATGGGATGTAGGTGGGCCAAGGTTTTATTTAGTCAGCCACAAAGTTGAGGGCGAATTCGCAAATAGGGGTGACAAACCGCGCCTGTTTCTTTTGATTACGTAACCTGTACGCTCCTAAGCCTAGGTCTCTCACGGCTGCATATTCAGCAGTTTGATAGTCAACGACGGTGGTATGCCTTACAGCTGAGTTTCTAGGGCCTTACTAGAATCGTCTGAATTCACGGGGCATACGAAAGTTTTGTACTCGACAGGCAGGGCCTTAGCTCTTTTGTTTGGCAATTCCCTAATGCTTAGCATCGGGCTGACTTGGCCTCCCTGCTGCCGTTGACACTCAACACTCTGAGTAGTACTAAATAGATTTTTGTCCTGGCCAGTGACTATTCACTAAAATTCAGGCCTCAAATTTTTACTCTGATCACCCGCCTAATGCGTCTCACATGATACGTACCCCTTCGCGAGATTGGCCGGAAAGTTTGCACCTGCGTTGTCGCCAACGCCAGGCAAAGTTTTCGAGTGCACCGTGTCGCCATACAGTGCACCGAAAACTCGGTTTGCTGTGTCGCGGCTCGCGCTTCGCGACTGAAAACCGAAGAAAATCAAAACTGAACTGAAATTTGCAGCCGTGCACTGCGTTTATATACCTTTTTCTCTCAGCTCTCAGCCAATGAAATTCTAAACGAGGCAGGCGCGGTTCGAGCGATGCGATTGGCTGAAAATACTACGGCTGCAAGGAACCAATGAATTTTCACACAGGGCAGACGCAGCGAAGCCACGTGATTGGCTGACAAAACTGAGGTTGCGGGAGCCAATGAGAGGACATAAACAACTTTGTTAGGCGGCCTCTGATTGGCTGTACGGGTTTACACGCAATCTTAACACTCCTAACCGAGGGGTGGGTCGATAAAATTAGATTTAAGCGGTGTGGCCGAGGAGCAGGTAGCAACCTCTAACCTGGTGGGCCGGGCCGACTGGATTGGACAACTCCCTCAGAGTACTGGTACGCGCGCGGGGTTTTTCACTTAGGTTGTCCATTCCCGCGTACAGGGCCTATCTCACTGTCAATGGTTAGAGCACCAAGTTACAGTACAAAACAGAGTATAAAAATTAAAGGTACGACAAAAATAGAAAACACAAAAACCAAACGAGATGTGCCAAAATCCAGAAAAAACTAGAGAGCAAAATCAATGTCATAAGCGGCTAGGTTGTTCGGGCAACTGAAATTCACTACTGCTACCCTAGCGGTTAGCGTGGGCCTACAGCCCTAGAATTTCTTTTGCCAAACCAGCTAATGTACGTAGGCTATACTAAAGCGTCACAAGTTCAAAATTCACTAGGCTTTCCTACCCAACCTGGCCAACAAAACGATAATATAAACACAAAAGCACAAAAGATAAGGCAGACGGGTACAAGGCGTGCACATTTAAACGTTACAAATCCGTACACTCATAATTCCTGGTAAAGTGTTGAGACAATCCTAAGAAAAATTTCTGTGCTATTCCCGAAATGCTTGCACTATGACTTCAGCCGAACTCAAGGAACACACACTCTAGACACTCTTGATCGACTCAGAGAGTCCGCCAAGATTACGGGCCTTGGGCTAGCCATAACTTTTCAAGTATCGGTTTCCGAACAGCGGTCAGGGTGGTTTTATTGCTCGTTGCGATGCGCCGGACCCGATAGGACCAGTCCCAACCCTAGATTCCGGAAAACGTGATTTTGCATTTTTGGACCGGGGATCCGTTAAGTGTTACACGTAAAATTTCGAAAACTTCAAGTGCCAATAACTTCTTAACGATGCGTCCCAGACCCCGAGTCAGGGTATTTTTCTTGTTCAGCGTGAAAAGCTGCGTCGATTGATACCAATCTGGATACTCAATTCCAAAATTTGCATTTTTGCATTTTTCGACCTCGGATCCGTAAATTTTTACACGCTAAATTTCGGAAACTTTGGATGCCTCTAACTCTTGAACGAATAACTTCCGACCCCCAGTCAGGGTATTTTTCTTACTCAGCTCGGCGAGCTCTATCGATTGATATGGGTTTCAACGGCAGATTCCGAAAATCGTATTTTTGCATTGACCCGGAAAGAGGCACAGCCCATATTCCCCCTAAGCCTAAAGTGTAACATTAATTGAAACGCCCCCCTCTATTTTCCGAGTTGAGCTGGAGCGCTACTAAAATCCAAAAACGTGAAAACTCGAAAATTCAAATTACTCCTACTATCGCTACCCCTTCATCTCTGAAATATTCAACACAGCTACCTCCTGCTGGGCGAGAAACTGCCGCTGTCATCTTTGCCGGCGGATAATTATATATCTTTTTAATAAGATTGTTTTTAAACGTTACTGCGAGCACACTTTAGAGAGATTTTAAAATCCTTCAACAATTGCTCGATGATGAGCAGACCGCTGCAACCGAACCTAGGGGCAGGGACGGCGGCATGCAAGGTAATCCCTCAGTGCGTGTTGGATTCGGGAACCATAGAGGCCGGTGCCCATAGCACAAGGCCAAAGATCCATACCTGTTGGCCGGTAAAATGCCTTAGGGCGTGGAGATAATAAACCGCACAAGCGAACGTTCGTTTCTAGAGTTCAAAATTGGCCCCCAACCTAGGGCCCAGCCCCATCGGGCAACCCTCAGACTCCCCCTCTCCTCATTCTCCCTTACCCCTTCATACTCTAGAAAACTACGGCTTCTTATCACGCCGACTGCCCGTATCACAACGTTTAAATTTGCGTGTATTCGGTGAATAGATAAGGAAAAAGGGGGAGGAACAACAAGCGGAAGGAAGCGGGGTGCGAGACGGGGAGGGTCAATACGCGGAAGCCTCCTCCGTCCCTACCGGACAACCCGAAACACCTGAACCCTCCACCCCCCGGTGGCGGTGTGCTATAGGGTATGTCCCCTTTCCTTCGGATACTTCGCCTCTTTAAACGCACCCGCTACTCTAAACAACGAAATTATCTGAGATAGTCTAGTCCTGAAAGTAGGCCATTAATTGTGCGAGCTAGTCAAATCCTCAGGAATTTGTGCGAAAAACGGCAAGAGAAAAAAAAAGAAAAGGGTGGCGGGGCAGTTATGACAGTAAGTTGAATGGTAAAAAAACACATTAGTCTCGTAATTGCCAATAACTCGTAGAAAACTTGCGGTCGGCCTGCGCACAACAACAAGGTCAGTAGGGGGTTATAATTTCAAAAACGCTTCCAAGCACCTCACTGAGTACTACCTAGTCAAGGCTTCAAGGGGAGTCCTAGGTAGGCAGACGCTAGCCGAGTCTGAAGGGGCGGGTCAGGTGAAAGAAAGCCCACGCTATACAGCTAGGTTCGGTCAACCGGATCCTATACGTAAAACAACAAACAAAGGTACAACAATGCATAATTAAAGGTACAGATACAACAATGCCTAATTAAGGATACCAAAGACAAGACATAGGGCGTATCAAGTATACACAAGCCTTAAGTCCGATATGAGTGCTCTGTATCGAAAGGCGGACTTCCCTTTTTTGAGCTCTCGCGCGTTCACTCAACTTCGCGTTATTACCCTGTTATCTGTGTGAATTATTGCAACGAGAGTATGCACAATACTTTAAAGGTTTTAATCCCCTCAAGAAAATTTACATTCGTATGTCGAGTCTCATTGCGCAATGGTTCGAGTGCCTAGGCAATATCCGTGCGTTATCTAACCAGCACCCTGGTGACATGAGACCTACTCCTAAGCGGCTTCTAGTCAGAGACTAGTCAACAAGTTGGAAAAAGCGGTGGAGCATTTGCCACCCTAATTATCCAGGAACGAGTGATCCCAATTGGAATATACCAAAACCAACAGCTGAGCCAACGAATATAATCATACGAATGTGGCAGCACAGCACAACATAAAGGGGATACGTATCGTAAGCAACAGTGACATCAATAATGACAACAACGGTATAAATTTCAAACGAAAATTCACGGCAGCAACACACTAAGTACACTAGGCTCTGGAGCCTAATCCATGAAGCACAATGACCGGGTAGGAAAGTCGCTATTAAAAGAGTGTGTCCCTGACAATTATACCCAGTGAATATGTCTGTTGGCCGATATGCCTGTTAATGGTCTCTGACCATGTGTCTTAAATTTCTCCCACATCGACTTTTGATCATCCGTGAGTCACGTCGACCAGACCAATTCGCTAATAGACTCAACACACTTGAGTTTTACTAGCAAAAATATTTAACACCCAACCAGTTTAATTTATAAAAATGCGTATGTCTATGTATACTCATTGTTACGAGTTCCAGAGGTTACAAGTATACAAGTGTCCTTGAGAGCTTAGGCGTAAAAACGATATCGGAATTTTAGGGCTATCACTCCGGCTCCATTAGCATTTATGTCGACGTTTCTGGTGGGCACCCAACACTCAGCGAGTTTGACATTTTTTGGTAATTTCGGCATGATTTAATTCCTGAGTTGTTACTAAATGAAAGCTTTGAAATAATTTTTTGACTTCACTTTTATTGGTCGGTTTCACATGGCCTCGAATTCTGCCGACTAAACTGGTATTACAGATCAAAAAATTAAAGTCGAATCAACATGGGACAAAACGTGTCCGACTACCCCGGTAACAACGTGAACCCTGCACTGTCTCAAAATATAAAAATAAAACGAACTAATTCATATCCAGAATCTACAAGCCTTCCAAAATTAATATCGAACAGAGACAAATATAGCTTTACAAAACAGTAATACATATGCATTCCTGTTTTTCGAGCTTTTCCTTGGCTCGATTCGGTAAAAAAATTTTCCGAGTTTTTCTTTGTTTCGATTCAGTAAAACTTTTTTCGAGTTTTGTTTTTGCCTGGCTTGGTTCGGTAAAAGACATATTAAAGTAACCGAACCGAACCAAGGAAATACACAAAAAAGTTTTACCCAACCGATTGAAGGAAATAGATATAGGATCCAATCTGCGGTACATACCAAAGCAAACCAAGGCAAGTAAGAGTGTAGTACGCGTGTGCAGACCTGAACATAGTTTTATCGCATTTTGGTTCCACATCCGCTCATCTATAAAATGGTCAAACATACATACGACACAAAATAAATAAAATCAACACACAAGCTATCACACCAGATTCGTTCGAATGAACCGATATAATAACCAAAATGTGGCAAGTTGGTTCCGTGGTCCATCAACGGTTTCGATTCGAATAAAATATTTCTGCAAGGTTACACAACGTGTGGCTCTTTTATAATCCAATTACCTACGCAATTGACAACTTTCACTCCGTTATTCAGTGCGTCAACGAATATACAGTTCCGTTTCGCGCAAAAAATCGACTATTCTGCATTGCTGGAAATATATTGGTGAAAAGTATAAGGAAAATTATATTAATCTGCTATTTTTGGCCAAAATCATAATATTGCGCAGTTAATTTTATCCACATTGACATAAGTAAGCCAACATGAATTTGACATTTTGTACAGTCCAACCTTCAAGTTTCATAAAACCTATAACGATGGTGCAGGTTATTGAAAACTTTTCAAAGTGTCTTTACTTGTTTCTTCAAAACTATCGTCACCACACATAACCCCCTTTCAATACGGTTGTTTAGAAAAGAAAATGACAATGCGAGAGGTGTTCGCCTCGCAAAAGGATTATCAATGTTAAACTACACGTCAAATTTCACTGCTGTTCGAATGAGATGCTGGCCGAGTTCGAGTAAATCGCGAGAATGAAATAAAACGCCGTTATTGTGCAATCATAAAACTCTAAATGATTATGCTTCGACGTTTACTCTTGAAAGACAACTTAGCAGAACCATTTTATATTAGATTGGCTCTAAGACATCAACAATGACTTCCGACAGGCAAAGCGGTCTTATAATGTACAGTATGAGAAACAAACGTCGTTCACACGATTTCTCACGCGTATTTTCCCACGTTCTTTTGCTTCATACATCTTCCGGTGACCAGCGAAACAGGGGTTGCTGTCATTGCAGCTGCAGAAATACCAATTGATGCAACTGATCGTCTGACATTTTGCAATGGAAACCGTCGTTCAAGACGTCGCTCACGTAAATGACGCATGCTTTTACGCGAAGTAGTTGCGGATACAGTTGATCTTGTTCCACTTCCGGGTTCTGTGCTAGTAGAAGTCCGCCGGAAGCATGTAATATTTGAACGGTGTCTGCATCACAAGATTGTACGGAATTTGAATAATGCGAATGCGAAAACGACATATCAGAACACAACGTTTTCAAACTGATAATCGTTCCACCGAGGAATGAATTTTCACTCAAATATTCATGATGCCAGACGGTGACTTCAAGATCGCGCGTTATTAAAATGGCTTGTGGAAGATTGTAATGGAGCTGTAACAACGAAAACAGACAAATCAAATGTATATAAAAACATAGAGTATAATTAGGATGGCCCATGTTACTATAAAGGCCGTCCCAATTGCCCGGGACACAAATATGCCCGGAGTGCACACTTATGCGTTCCTGTTTACATATGCACAGGCAGATATATTTACGTCCCATCTGTCCCAACGGTCCCAACTGTCCCAACTGTCCCATCTGTCCCAAGTGCCCATCTGTCCCAAGTGTCCTAACTGTCCCATCTGTCCCAACTGTCCCATCTGTCCCACTGTCTTAATCTGTCCCAACTTTCCCGCTGTCCCAATTATGTTTTTGGAATGTACTCCTGGTACATTGCTGTCCCGGGAAAATGGGACGGGTACTCCTGGTACATTTCTGTCCCGGGAATATGGGACGGCAATTAAAGTAACATTGGCCATTAGGATAATAACTACAAACTATGTGATGTGCCAGGGTTCCATCGGAATTCCGATTCCGGCTGACTGCTGTTCCGATGCCGGAATTCTGATTTTTCGCATATGAGTTTTTAAGATAACTGAACTTAGATTTTGTTTGTTCCGTTTTGTTTCGTTCATTTGCAATTATTCTGTTGGATTTTTCTTAGTAAATATTCCGAGTTGTTACGTCTATTCCGTCAGCTATATAAATAATTTTTACTGAAACTGTGAACAGTAACGGAAACAGGTATACTGCAACAAAAGTTAAGTCATACACCTTAAATTTTTATAGAATTACTAAAACTTGATTCCGATTCCGGTTCCGACAAAAAAATTTGATTCCGATTCCGCATCCGACAAAATCACATTCCGGTTGGAACCCTGCGATGTGCTATTATCTGGGTCCATAT
This sequence comes from Enoplolaimus lenunculus, assembly GCA_030248215.1. Lineage (NCBI taxonomy): Eukaryota > Metazoa > Nematoda > Enoplea > Enoplida > Thoracostomopsidae > Enoplolaimus > Enoplolaimus lenunculus. Next base: position 16,618 of record JASANG010000972.1, read on the forward strand.
TCTCAAATGCGTATATCACTTATCACTAGTTAGCGAGAGTTTTGCAAACGAAAACTCTCCCAGTTGCAGATTTCACAAATTGAATGCGAAAAATATACCGAATTTCAATCCTTAACAACAAGACCTATTACCAACCAGGTATCGACCGGATATTAACTTTACCAAATACCGGATTGCAATTGATTTACCGGAACCGGATGCTAACCGAATTTAGCATCTTAATTTCTGCATTGTTGGTAGTATTTGAGTCGTGCAAAACTAATATCTTTACAGATTTAAAACTAAATATTTTAAATTGGATTTTCATTTTATCTTCGATGTCGAAACGTAAACTTCTCAAATTGCCGGGAGATTTTTATAGTATTTCAACATTTAAAAAGCGATTTTCGGTTTTTGCCGGATATTAAACCGGAATCCAATATTAGGGCAATGTCTATCACCAATTGAAGATAGTTTCCATACACATTCGACAGTACGCGTGCTGACAAAAAGTACGTTTGTAATGAAAGTGCAAACCATAATATGTCATTGCCTGCCACACCAATCAGCGTTGTTTTGCTCTTATTTGAATTGAATGAGACAACCAAAGTTCAATTGATGTATTTTAACCACAGACTAATGTCAAGGGCGGTGCTATACTTTTCGGCTACTTTAATGTCGTCCGGCGTCGTCTGACACCTACTACAACGCACGTGTATTGGCACATGGCACAACATTTGCAAACAAATATTTTTTGAGTTGTGGCACCATCCGGCGTCGAATGGCGGCGCATGAAAAGAATAGCATCACTCTAATTTTAGGTTTATGTTTGGCCAACTCAGTGTCAAGCAAGCACTAACCGTTTCATTAAACGTTGGATTAACGCTTGTTACTGTTTTTGTTTTCCGTTCACTGGATCTGGTCTGAGATACAGTTTGACATAGACATTCGGGTTCGAGCCATCACGTCGTGACTAGAAATAACCAAATATGCAACATACAATCACTGACAGTATTTAGTCCGCAGTACTCGCGGTTGCCTCGGCGGTCCTGGTTTTACAATTTGGCTGATTTGCCTCAAACTAAGGTTGTAACCGTGTGTACAACTGTTTGAAATTTAAATACAAGCAATCGCGGTTAGGGTCACGTTTAATGTTGCAGTAACCAAGAGCATTTCCAACGCGTTTGCGACCAATTGTGTCAAAGAAACAACCGATTGCGATCAGAACCGCTGTTCGGGTCGCGACGGTAATTACACATAATTCTACTCGTGACTGTATTAAAAACATATGTTAAAATCTTAGTTCACCCTACAAATTTAAACAAATTGTTGACTTGCAATTGCAATTCGGGTTAAAAAATATCGCTGCACTGCTTACAGCTGCCATGCAGTTACTCAATATACTTATCGAACAATTCGCTTTTTGAAAACCTATCGCTAACAGGTGACACAGCTGGCAACATCCATTAGCGAATAAAGATGCTAACCAAATTGCGAACATGATTCACTTGAACGTTGAGAAATCACTTTGATACAACAACGTTAATTTAATTTCACCACAAATTTTCACCGCCGTTCTTGAAGTTTGTCCTGCGGCAGATTGGAGTCCACCGCTACACGGACCGGGATCACCACAAATTTCTCGTTGATTTCCAAGTGCCGAAGAATCTAAATGAAAAATAAAAACAATTGCAACTGCAAGTTTATTTATGGGTTTGCCAACGAAACTTGCCGCTGCACAAATGCAGCTACGATTTCTGGATGCAAAAACTTGCACTGTGAATGGAGATTAACAAAAACTGATTAATTCTGCAGCGTACGTATGGTCTATGCAATATTAACAAGAAACAGTGGCGGTATTAACAAAATTGTGTAGCACCAATAAACTACAGTCGGGGATAGGTTTGTTACTTTCGAACCATTAAATGATGAGCTGAAACATTAAGTACTTTTTGCATACAATTTATTCTAACTCTGTTCGAATGTTTAGACGTACAACCGCAGGAGTTTGCCAGTTTGAAATCCTATCGCTATTTGCTGATAAGTGCTATACGTAACCATTTAAGAATAGCCCTGGTGCTGTATTCTCTACAACCGTGTACAGTATTCAGCGAGATAACATTTTATACAGCGCTGAAATACTTGAATCAAAACGTATTATTTTCCAACACGCCATTTCTTCGTATGCCAAAGATCCGCCACTCTAAGAAACGTCGGACAACGGATGCATCTAAACAAGTGCAGATCATCGTAAGGTATTTTACTGTAGTGTTAACACTTTATTTGGTAACATTGGAGCAATTCTGTTTCCATACAGAAACAGTAGCTTGCACTGACTGAATCGTAGTTCAGCTGAGCAGTTCTGACATCGCATTTAAGCTGGTGGCTTACAGAGCAACTTGTTAGGTGTATAGTTGCTCAGAATATGCGACACCATGAGCCTAAGAACAGCTCAGTAGACCATCCATTCTAGTGTAGTGAGCAGAGATTATGATGCTAACGGTAAGTCAGGTGATGTTTTGACACCGTTTACAGACACTCTGGAAGGTGGATCTTCATTGACAATGCCTTTTGCTGGTTGGTCAATTTCGTTGACAAACAGTTCATCTCGCTTGCGTTGACCGGATGAAATCCTTCCAGGCTGTGAGCACTCAAATCGCCCCTTACGATAAGGTCACCATCATCTATTAACAGAGCTTAATGGATAAATCGGGGAAATTTGACAAACATTTCTAAGACATGCAATCTTTATTGAACTGACCTGTATTCCGCTGTGTTGCTTCATCAATAAGATCTTGTTGGTCACGAAGCATCGGATGAAAAAATGTGTACACCAAATCGTCCTAAATACAATCAATATTTAATTATCATTCGTTTCAAAAGAACAAAAACGTTTTGAACTCTATTGGCCAAGACACGGAATCTACTTTGACATGCACCGATGGACGATTAAGCAGCGAAGACTAAAATGCGATTGAACATATTATCCGCAGTAAGAACCGAAGTCTAGACGTAAGCTTAACCATACCCTAGTGTTAAGTCTCCTAACTTCCAAGTTTCTAAGACACATTGCATCCCTGTCTTTACAGGCTCTAATATTTAACACGGACCCGTAGTTCTACAGAAAAACAGACCAAAGTCTTGACTTACTTCTTCAATATCAGTTTGGCTCAAAAAGAGCGATTTGAGAAAAAGAGTAATTTCAAGACGCCGCCTTTCAGCAACTGGGCGGATGTTTGTTTGGCCAAGAAAACACCGCGATGTAGCGAATGCAATGATGATAGAGGATGTCTGCAAATGACAACATTTAATAAACAGATCATAAAAATAACACAAAATAGACTTTTACTTTATATACAACACTCTACTTTTAATATCAGTTATGTTGGAACCCTGGCAGCCAGCTAACCCAGCAAGAGTACAGTCACGGACAGAATTAAGTGCGCAGAAGCCGCGATTGCGTCCACTGCGGTTGCGGTTGCGGTTTTGGAGCCGCGTCTGAGTGTTTCTGCCATCGCGTCTCAAACGCGGTTTGAGACACGATCGTAGACGCGATTTTAATTGCGTTCGCAGCCGCGGTTTGAACCGCGGTCGCAGTTGCGGTTTGAACCGCAGTCCCACCCAAACACTTGTGGTCGCGTTTACCTGGTATTCTAACGTTAACCACATATTTAAATTACTTTTGAGCACATGTATAGAGTATCAAGTATGCATGGGCGTACGTTAGGCATTCGCGTATTGTTTCCACTTTTCCCATTTTCGAACCAAAACCTATGCTTCAGATTTTCCCTACCAACCCAAGGTAAAAATCTAGGCATTAGAATTTTCCACTTTTCCCGTTTTTCAACCAAATCCTATGCTTCAGATTTTCCGTACCAACCCAGGGTAAAAAATCTAGGCATTAGAATTTTCCACTTTTCCCGTTTTCCAACCAAAACCTATGCTTCAGATTTTTCGTCTATGCTTCAGATTTTCCATACCAACCCGGGGTAAAAATCTAGGCATTAGAATTTTCCACTTTTCCCGTTTTTCAACCAAATCCTATGCTTCAGATTTTCCCTACCAACCCAGGGTAAAAAATCTAGGCATTAAAGTTTTCTTAATTTTCCTACCAAAACAGCGGAAAATTTGGCCGTCATACAGGAGTGGCTGCGCTGCACTCCTGGTTATAAGTTTTCCACCGTTGAAAACTGGAAGCCACTGTGCTATACATTGGCCGTCAATTTTGACCAAGTAAACCTTGTACGTATTTTTGGTTAACCGGCAAAAGCTATTGATGCATCATTCACAATAATAATGTGGCTGTGTGGGAAGTGATGATTCAAGTCCAAAAAATCGCAAAAGTTTCCAATAAAAAATTTTTTCTCCTGTACAAGAGTTGAAATTGATTTGATCTTTGTTAAATTAAATTTAGTTGACTGCTTTTGAAACAATTTAAAGTTCAATTCAAAACCGATCATTACTAACGCATGCCGTTTCTAAAACCACTATTGTAAACACAGGTATTAGAATTGGTCAGCAACAAAGTTATTAAACTTTCTACCATACCAGTAGTAATAACTCCGACATGGGAACCGGGGTAAAAGCTGTCTTAAAACAAGTTATAAGAGCTTACTAAAAATTTGCAATATTCTTATGTTCACTCCTCGCAGATCAATACAAGGACGATCCCGCATAGTACAAATGCGTAATGCAGCATCCTATTACGCGCGGTGTTTCTTTTTAAAACCAACCGGTTTCGAATCGTGTTACCCCAACCGGGTTATGATACGTTGAAGATTGAATGAAGACTTCAGCCTGTATAACATACGTACGTAATGCATCATCCTATTATGCATGGTGTTACTTTTTCAAAACCAAGCGGTTTCGAACCGAGTAGTCGGAAACGGGTAATGATACATTGATTATTGAATTAAGCGTTCAGCCTGTAACTTAGTACACATACGTAGCAGCATCCTATTATAATTGGTATTTCCTTTTCAGATTGTAACAACTGATATAGAATCGTGTGTTTTAATAAACTAATCAATAGGACAGCATTTACACCGCATCCAACTTAGTGCACATAAATAATGCAGTCGATACGCCGAAAATTAAATTACGTGTTCAGTCTGTTAATTAGCCACCTTTGATTTTATATTGTACCAACTGATTTCGACTCTAAAAATCATACTAAAACTCAAACAAATACAACTATAGCAAAACTTAACGAAACAATCACAGTTGTTATATCTGGTTTCTAAATTGGTAATAAATTCCGCCACCATCCGGATTCCATCCATTGAGATCACTGAAGTGCGCCTTTGCCACTCGAGGTCGTTCCAGTAGATCCCTGAGTAATGTAGCTAACTCATACCTTAGCGTGTTCTTTAGCTTAGCAACTGCCGAAGTTTAAAATTTGATTACTCATTCTCACTGTGCGTTTCAAATTCAATTCCCTCACTTTCATTCATGAAGGATACCACTTAACATACTTGAAAGAATGAAATTAACCTTACTTTGCACGCCATCATTTTTTGCGCAGTGTGTATTAAACTTGCGAAAAAACTATTTCTCATTAATAGCTTTTCTTACTCGGTATGTAACAAAACTGCTAAAAAATTGATCTGGACATTTGCTGAACTCCTCGATTTAGAACGGGAACGGCAGCTACTTGATATTAAACCATTTTTCTTCGGATGTGCAATTCTAGATAAATTCTATTGTTAACATATAGCACTGGTTTCCAAAAACTATCTCAAACTTGTAATTTTGGCTTGTTAGAATACAACAGTTTACAGTCTAAATATTTTAGATTTGTAGGCTTGTAATATAAGACTGGTTCCTCTCGCTCAAATTTGGAATCAAAGTTAGTGTTTTTTGAGATTTATCTTCAAAACCCTTGAATGGTGACAGATTTTAATAATCTAGTTCTGAAATTTAGTAATTAAACCAACGAAACTGTAGTATTTCTAATCAAGCAGATTATAAAACCTCGGCGCTGGATGACGAAAATTTTGTCGAAGTCGGAGTGGATATCTGGTGGCACTCTACTATCTACGTCTGTAGTGTTGGATGACCTTATCTTACAATTTAACTAGGATGACCTTATCTTACAATTTAACTAAGGCAACTATTAAGCCTTTTAGGCTTTAGTTTCAAGCCCAGATATGCAATATCCTTCACTGCTTACACTATAATGCTATTAGTTTTGGAAGATCTGGCGACATTTCTATTGTAAATAGGTTCCGTAGTGGATCAGTATGAGTTCTGCAGACTATCTATTGAAAATGATACATTCTCTAATAGGCCTGAGGCCCTGAGGGGGAGCTAGTTGGGTATTATATATTTTCACTAGACACATTTCTATCGTTATTAATTACTAATATTTCTTTTCCTGCAGATCCAACAGTCCGATTCTGAACTCGGTCGCCAGCAATATGTGAAATATCTGAAGCAAAAGATACTGTTTAATTGAAGCGTCGAGAAAAGCGCTTAAGCATGCAGAGACCTCTACATGTAATCTTATTGCAAATTGGGCAATCTGTAAGTGTAATGAAAAACATACATCTAAAGTGAAACTATGAGTATACGCGGCTTGTGTATGTGCAGACTGTGTAATGTTAACACATTACATAGTTGTGCACATATACCACCAGAGGAAATTAGGATATCGGCCGCGTGGTGTAATGGGTAGCGCGCTTGATTCGCGAGCGAGAGGTCCGAGGTTCGATTCCCGGCGTGGCCATATCTTTCGGAGAAATAAGGGGAAAACGGAAACATGGAAGTGGAACACCGTCAGTGGGAGTAAAACCATTGAAGGTGGATATAGAAGTGGAATACAGAAGGTTGAAAAGATTGAGCGGAAGGGAGCAGTTGGCGGCGTTTGGAATAACCCCGTCGGTAGAGAGCTTGACGGAGATGGAGGTCTCAGAGGTAGAACCTACATCGTCAGGTGAAGCTCAGAAACCGTCGAGTATGTCAAGCGGTGGGCGTCGACGGCGACGTCACCTGTGGAGAAAACGGACGGCAAGAAAAAGAAATGGAAAAAGAAGGAGGGTGTAATTCGGGTTTGGCAGAGTATAGTCCGGCGTTGTTTCTAGAGGAGGCGTTGAAACGAGATATTGAAAATCGGCAGTTGCAGGATAAGGAATTGATCGAAAGATTGAAAGCAGCGTTGACCAGAATGTACCCACCAGGGGGATTCGGGGTTGCAGAAATCGAAAGTTCTTATGCGATGGTACAGGCGAACGTACGGGATTAAGAAGGAAATTGGACGCTGCGGAAGGAAACGGATATTGAGGCAATGTCCATGGCTAATAAGCTACGGGCATATCAGGAGTTCGCTGTAGAGGCATGGAGAGATTTGCTGGGTTACGCGGAACGCGTAACGCAGAACCGAAAAAGGATTGTGGAATTGGAAACAGCGGTTTTAGCGGCTGGAGACCAGCGGCAGAGGGGTCACGAGCATGTGTCCGGTGCGGAACAGCTGGTGAGGCGGACTGAGGAAAAGGTAAAGGAGAAGGAAGCCGAGCGTCAATCGATGATGGAAAAGTTGAATAAGGCATTGGAGGAGGTAATGACGCTCGTAGGAGAAAAGAGGCAGCTGGAGAACCAGGTGCAGGAATTGGCTGAGGAGAATGATAGGTTGAAAAAGAAAGTTGCCGGAGATAGATGGGAAGAGTCACCGGAGCCGTCCGACGATAGGACGTCTGCGAGTCAAAAGGGAGCGTTGAAGAGACAGAGGTCTCTAACGCCGGGACGTGCACGGAAAACGGTGCGCATGGATATTGAAGAGGTGGAGTTGTCCGGGGGCACAGAGGATGAGGTAGCGTCGGTACAGGTGATAGGTGAAAAGGATGTGCCGCGGACAACGGTCGGACAAAGGAAACATGAGACGCGAGGCCAAGCGGCCTCGCAGATTGTGCAAAGGACAAGGCGACCCGGGAAGGGCATAGTTGCTTTTCCGGATATGGTCATCTTGCCAAGGGGACACATGTTGATCAACTACAAGGGTGGTTATCAACAGGTGCTGCATGCGAATTATTTTGAAGGGAACGATTCGCCGGAACAACCGGATATAGGGATACCGAAGGATTTGTTGCGGCGTTTAGCGGTCCACTGGGCGACGGCAGCGATCAAGGCGTTCGAATTTTATCTCAGGAAGGAGGCCTTGATTTCGGAATGGCTGGAATGTTTGAACTATGCGGAGCGCGGCTTAGCAGCGCGTTTATTCCGCATGGTGGAGATGGAGCCGCAGGTGTATCAGGCGGTGATGAGATGGTTTGGAAGGATAGTGAGAGAGGCGGCGGCACGTGCAGTGGTCACGCGCGGTCTGCATTGGGGACGAGCACCGGCGGATTTCTTTGTACCGTTGTCGGCTCATGTAATCATGCAATTGTTCGACAAGTCAAAGGATCCGCAGGTAGCAAGGATAAGGCCAATGATTATGGCCCGGGCGTATGCGAATCAAAAGTATTGGACGCTCAGGAGGAAGTTAGAACGGGAAAATTTGAAGGCAATGGTGCCGGAGGATCCCACGGTAAGGGCAGAGATGAAGTTGAAATTACTGCCGTTACAGAAGGAAGTGCAGGCGGAAACGGAAAAGCTGTTGGCAGTGAGTACGCTGCGGACCATAGCGAATTTGGCGCTATGGTTCCCAGAAGCATACTCATATCCGGAGAACAAAAGGGAAGCGGAGCTGCCAGAGTTGGCACCGGATGAGGAGTCGAAAAGGCAACTGGCGGATATGGTGGAAGATTATGACCAGAAGGAGACGGAGGAGTTGGCCAGGATCGCCGAAGTAAATAGGAGGGCCCTGGACTTGTGTCGATGGTATTTGTTTGACGATTTGGAAAAGGCGGCTCGAGGAGTGGAGCCAATGGATACACAGGTAACAGGACAGGAAGAAGTACAGCCGGGTCCGAGCAAAGCTCGTACGCGGTCCGAAACGCAGGCGGAATCGGCCGGCGAACAGGCGGAAGAGAAAAGGAAAATGGAGTTTGAACCGGTGAGCGAGGGGGAGTTTGACGTGCTGGAAGAAGCAGGGCCAACACCGTCTACGGAAAAGCAACAAAAGAAATCGGTGGTGACGTTACAGGCAAAGAAAGAGGAAAAGCGGGCGGAGGGGTATGTGACGCCTCCGCCGGCAGAGAAAGAGGGGTCAGAAGGGAAGCTGACACCAAGGAAGTCACCACGGATACAGAAGCAGAAAGAGGCGAAGGCACAGGAGAAGTCGAAGGAGCTATTATGGGAGCAATTAATAATGCTGCAGCCTAAAAAGGTGAGGTCGCAGTAGGAGTCAGAGGAGAAACCGAGCACGAGTTCGGGTTAGCCACCGGCACCGGGATATATCGCGGTGAGAGGGCCGGACGGGAAGTTGAAATGGAGATTTGACAAGGATGCGAGAAGAAGGGCAATGGCCCAGAGGGCGCGCGTTAGTCCAAAGAGACCAACGGGCGGATATGTACGACCGGCCGCAGGGTCGGTGGTGAGTAAAATCGTACCGAGGCAGGCGAATCCGGTGTATAGTGCATCGGCTGTGCGATCGCAGACAGCGCCTGGGTACCGAGGGACAGGAACGGCAACACAGGGGGTGGCTGGTAGTCCACCCGCTGGGACGGCAGGGGTACGGCAGCGTGTCCGGCAAGTGTCGGACGAGCGGTACCCGGTACGGGTTGGCGGCCGCGTGGGACAACCGCAAGTGGCGTCCGGGCGTGGCTATTATAGTCAGCAAGTGGGCGACAACAGCAGCAACAACGGGCGTCGCGATCGTTGGGGCGCGACAATCCATGGGTGACACAAGAGGAGTTGGACGCCTATTATGCAGACGTCCCTCGAGAAATTCGGCGGAAGCACTTTTGAAGGACTGGTAATGGACTTTTTGTTATGGGGGTTGTTAAGGTGTTGTTTCGGGGGTGATGCTACGGGGTGACGGATTGACTTTATTTGGGATAGTATTGTGGGTTCGAGTAGGTGATTGTTTCAGGGTAATGTTGTATGGGTGCTGGGGGTGCGCTGGTACGCTAGTTAATTAGGACAGTTGGACGCATTGACAATTTTCGTCGTGGGTCGTTATGGGTGTTATTGTGGGTTGACAAAAACTGTAAAAAACTAAATAAAAAGTAATAAAAAGAAAGAAAACGAAAGAAAAATTGTTGTGTGTTATTGTTGATTATTGTTAATAATTGTTGATATTGTGGTGGATTTACGCTTTTTAGCGACGGCAAAAAAGGCAGTAAATAGGGCCATAAAATTTTGTTCGATACCAGGGTCGGCATCTGTGCCGAAGGGGGGATGTAGGTGGCTCAGCCACTCTTAAACCTCTTTCAAACTAAAAACTAAAATATAAAATAAAACCAAATATCAAAACCGCACCTTAAGGAGTCCCTGGCTCCACCTAGTCTCTCTTAGAACTTAAGTTAGGCTTAGGCGTTGCTACAAGGCGTAGAAGTTGATAAAACTATGCTATGGCGGCTGTGTCCGCAATGCAAACTTACCTGGGCCCTGCGTGGCCGTAAGATATCGTTGATTAATTGTGCATATCATTTTGGCTATAATTGCTACTAACGACATAGCTAGGCCATGTCAGCACCAAAATGGTGCTTGGTGATTGGTTGTGAAATAACAGTATTGTTGTTGTTGTGTTGTGTTGTGGCAAAGGTGTACCGGGTGTGTGGCTCTGGACCTCAACCGCATAGCGGACACCCAATTGTGGGTGTCGGCGAAATGCAAATGAGGTCGAGATGCAAAAGGGGTAGCCAGGACCGGAATCATTATCATTCTTGGAGAGCTAGTGAACGGTGGTGAAAATTGTATCTATCTAACCTACAGAGTTTTACGGTTTTTATTTTGTTTCTAACGTATCGGACGCATTGACGGCAAGTGAAACTTGGGTAAGTAGGATTGAACGGATTTAGCTTAAGTATTGTCACGGTGGCAGGCATGTGAAGGAAACCACGGTGCATAGGTTTAATCGGAATTGCGCAAGGCGCGGAATTTACCCAGTATAGAATACTAGTGTCATGTGTTAAAGGAACTTGGGATATTTAAGGAATTCTAACAGGGTTAGAATTGCACGGATTCTGGAAAACGGCAAAAGTATTGGGAACGGTAAAGCCAGTGGCTGGATTAAACCAGATTCAGGCGTCGGCTTTAAGGATTCCGGCTCGGGTTGCCAGTTAAATTACATAACCTGTGATTTACTGGTGGTGTTATTTGGCGTTATACAGGATTTGGGTTGGGGTTTTAATAAACATTTACCGGCCGCGTTTTACTAAATCAGAGCGATAAGCATACATCGAGAAAAGAACTATACAGGAGATACCGGATACAGGCTTGAGCTAAAATCAGGAACTTCTCACAAGGGCTACTATTGCTCCGTTCGCAACAGCGGCTGGCCGCCTCCAGATACTGCATCGCTGTAACGTATAAAAACGTACTCTAAGTCTGCGCCATGACTTATGAAAGCACTGATTACATTAAGTCACAAAAATCTACTGTTTTAGATGTTCAATTCAATGTAAGTAAATTTTTAAGTGTGTTAAATTTGGCAACAGTAACAATAAAACAAGCATGTGTTCATAATAATTAGATATTGCACCATGCCAGCACCGACATTATTTTGTGTTAAATAATATAGGGTTAAAAGAAAGTTCAGGGCGCGAACACAATAGAACTATCACGTCTTCGTTTTATCTTAATTGCTTAATTCAAACACCGTGTCAGATATCCTTAGACTTTTCCGTCTACTCCAGAGCGGACATCGATAATACTAGCACTACAGCGATCAGTGCTCGATCAGGAGGGCACTGTAACTGGCGTGGTTGTTGTACTTTGACTCAATGTTGTGGACCTAAATGTAAAGCAGTGATACTTAAATTGGAAAGTACGCAGCTGACTTTTCAAGATAGTATAGCCGTATGTGCGCAATGATAGTTAAGTATAGATATACGCAAGCGCTATACAAAAAACTAAATTAAAAAAATTAAAACGAACATCAGGCTACTGGTAAAGCTACTACAGATTAATGCAAACCAAAAAAAGCAAAATATAAAAGAATGCACACACAACAGCACACCAAGCTGACATTACTCAACACACCAACAAAGCAGAAATTTTTCACGATTTGCTCTTGAAACAAAAGTCGAGAATTACCTTTTACCTGAAGTTTCCGATCGCCTGACTGATCACCGAACTACTAATTGTTTGTCACTAAAGTAAAAGATATCACGTTTTCAAGTTCTTTGACTCCGATTAAACAATCGGTGCGTGCGATGATGCCGTTGAGACAGAAACCGTAGGAACACGTCCCCAAAATGCCGAGGAACGGAAAGCTAGGCACTGAAGACATGACATGACCGAAAACACGGACGGTTAGTGGGGGAGGAGTAGTAATAGCAACAACTCGTTGCACTATCTCTTTATCATGATTTTTAATAAACATACTGAAATTTGGATTGCTTATCAATTTTAATGGCGTCAAAAGCAGAGAACGTATGCTATGCGTTCGGAAAGAGAAGACGAATCTGCACACTTAACATGGCATCACTATATGTAAGACTTCTAGTAGCAAGAGTTGTGCTTGTAGTACTGTCTATTGTGTTTATAGTGGAGACTGAAGTTGCTAATGACCGTTTCATCAAGGTACAAGTTTAAAGCGGTTAACTGACTATTGAACACCCAGTTGAAGTGTCAATAAACTGTTTTTGGTTCGAAATAGTCTACGTGCACAAACAGTGTGCATATAGTCGAATATATACAATCAGACAAAACAACACATATAACTGAATTAACAAACACAAAAAACATAAATAGCATCAAAAAATGATAAATACATTGTTACAATATACATAAATCTAAACCAATCATATGCTATACCTGGGAGATTGAAAACAAGCCAATACGTCCGTCTAAAAGCAGCACAATTGCTGCAGACAGAAATATCTGTCGTCGTTGGCTGAGATCGACTTCAACTTATGAATAGCATCACTAAACTTCCTACGTGTGTAGCTGAAAACTCTGCGAACAAACGGTCTTTTCAGTGATAAATGCTCGGTTTATGGGAATCGTACAACATTGCGTTTGGCTGGTTGCACATGTTACTCTACGAACACTAATATAAAATTTTATTTCAGGAAGGTAATGTGTGGAAGTTAAAAGACATCGCTGTGGTTACTGAAAAAAATGGTTTTTCTCTTTTTAAAATGGTTCCCGCACGTTCTCGATTTCGGAAATTATTGTAGAATACACGGACCACTTAATTATGAACATGCAAAAATTGTTATATATCAAATATACAACTGCGTTAAACGCTTGGGAAAAGGTCTGGATAATTCTACGAGATTTAACTGCGGCAACGTGTTATACCACTCGTGGAACTGATATCCGGTTGTAATCGAGTTCGGATGGGCTGTACCAGTATACGAGGGTGAGTGAACTGAGCTGGGGTGTAAACCATTAGAGTGCACTATGCCAGAAATTCGAAACCAAAACTTGGAAGCATGCTGTTTATCCTCAGTATTAAATACTATCAAATTGGTAAACTAACTCGGTTTTTGCCATCTGGAAACGATCAACCTTATAACTTGAATTCGAGTGCGATACCTTCACCACCTTTAGATTTTATCAAGAAATATACAAGATAACAAGCATGCAAGACTTAGGTTTACGAAAATCGAAAGGCATCCTTTTTTTCTGCAAATGCAGCAAACCTATGAAAAGTTTCGTCAAGCAAGATTTTGGTAATGTATTATTTTTTAATAAATTCTGTATCAGGACAAAAAGCACAACATAACATAACATAACATTACATAGCATAAATAACTAATTAAAATATTTGCGCTAACAGATGACGGGATTTTAGCAAAGTGATAAAAGATTAGTAAATTTTGTTGTTTATTTTACATTAAACGTTGATATAAATTATTTTCTGGTACGCTTTGTTTTTCTCTTAACTATTCGACGGGTTTTCTTTTCCATCGTTTAACAACTCTCGGTCTAGCAGCCAGCAACGCTAAGCTTCTCCTTTGGCCTACGGCGTTTTTGCATGCGAGCAGCACCAACTTTGCCGTTACCGCCAAACTTCATTGAAATACAAGCTTGACCATATTTAGCCATGCTATACAAACCAAGCGCAGAAAACTTAATAAGTTTGAAATCAAACAAGTAGGTTAGTATCTATATTGACTTAATAATTAAATTGCACGCACCCGTTTGAGAAGAGTAGGAATCGGTGACTGTTCGATCGGTTTTGCAACTTTGACCAACTCCTGAGTATAAGAATTACGGTTCAAGATTTCACCTTTGTTATTTGCAAAGCGATATATGACAGGATTTGTTTCAAGTACCTGACGTACAGTGTAAACTTCGTTAGAGAAAATTGGATCATAACCGCGAGTGAATGGTATATTTTTCATTTGAACACAAACATGATCTCCAACGTTAAATTTGTGAGCTAATTTTGTTGTCTTCTTGTCCAAAAACTTAGTGCGATAAATTCCACCTTGGTTTTCAGGAGTGACTTGGGCAAGTGAAATGCCTTCAAGAACTCTAACTTTTTGGCGGTTCAAACCATTCACAATTTTATTTAAGTTGTTAATGGACCTTCATAATTGATTTGCCATGCAAAATTTGTAAGTCATACTTTTTAAACTCCGAATTGTTTGCTCGCTTTGAGAATTAATAATCTTAGGGACAGTTGTAAAAAATACCAAAAAGTTTTCATGCTTAAAGAATTCTAAAACAATTTTGTTTGTAAATTCAACACCGTTATCTAAATTTACGGCACCGGTTTTTTTACCTGCTGCAAATATCGAAGCAAACGCTTCCTTTAATTCTAGAGCAGCTTTTGACTTTAGAGTTTTACACCTCAGAAATCTCGAAAATTCAGCGTGCGCTTTGCTACCAGTGACGGCTTAGACCAATTTCTTAACGTACTGAAAGTTTCAAGGCATGTACTCCGTCATGCATCCTAAGATTGCTATATGATTTAACACACACAGAAATACCCTTTGGCCCGTCCTCAATTGGGTGGCGGTATGATGGAAAAAAGACCATGCGATGCTACATAGAATATGAACTCTTGCTATTACGAATGAGAAAATGCTTCAATGCAGGACTCGAGACGCAACAGCACAGCTGGCAGGCGTTTCTTCCCCACTCAGCTACAGAAGTTTGTCGTTCTAAACGTGATCGGCTCTAACGTCTTGTTTCGTTAATTTTTAAAATGATTTAAAAAATTTATTTTTTGTTGATTTTGAAAATACTACCGAATTATAATTATATAATTGATTTTTGAACATAATTTGGGCTTTAGCTTTAGCCACCGCATTTTTGCAATATAGGTCGCTTTAATGCTACAGTCCGACTGTCTCGGTAATAGCATGAAATCTTAACAATCATTTGCAGCTGCGAAAACTTCAGAGTTGTTCTGTGGCAGTGTTTCCAAAAGCCGGCGAAGTGCCTGTAAACGGTGCTGGTTTAGTTTAATCGACAACGGTTTAAAATATAAAATGCTGTGCAATAAATCTGCTAGGTTCGCGATGCTCAGTTTAAAGTTGCCTGTATTATAAGCGTTCTAAATTTTTCAGCCAGCAAACTTTACATTTTTAATTCTGACGCATTTATTGAGTTTTAGAATTTAAAGTCTATTAAAAACTCCAGTGGATGCGGCAACAAACAATTTGAAAAATGACTGCAATTCAAATATATTTGGAATGTTTATTTAATTTTTGTTTATCACGAATTCGAGATTGTGCAACTTCAGACGCCTACGTATACTCTTTGTTGTTGTAGGATTCAATAATTATTTTGAATGACGGCTTAAATATTTTACAGCTATTCCTAAATCAAACTGTTTGAACGGAATTACTGTTAAAAATCCAACAAAAGCTTGTTTTATTCTTATCACAAAAATTTAAATTAAATTTGAATCGTTCGCTGTCGGAGTTGTGCATTATGTTTACTGTATCAAATAACATACGAAATTTTATCGCGTATCCAAATATAAACCTCAAATTTAAGCAAACACAATACTTCAAAAGCCACATTAGAAATTTCAACGTATAATAAAACTTATCGGGTTTATAGCTGATTGTAGAGCATAGCTGATTCCAGTTAAGTGAATTTTTACTGAATATTTTGGCATCTTTTGGCCATAGTTTGCGTTTGATTGAAATAATAACTCGTTGATTTTAAAACTGTTGCATTGTGGCGATTTTGATGTCTTTTGACTGTTGAATAAAACCTGTGAATATTAGAGAGAACAATGGCCTTACACATTGCATTGAATTTGTGCCGAAGATCAAGTTTCTAGAGGTTGCATAGAGTCCTGGAATTTATTTAAATACCGACGCTGTTTGTTGTCAAGCTGATTAAAATATACACAAATGACGACTGTGTTTCAAAATATATAAGTATTACCTTTGTTTTTAAGCTGAAACTGTATTGATATTTGTCCATGTGAAGCAGCCCAGGTTAAGTTTTGATAACCAGAACAATTATGTTTCATTTATACAACTATGAGTTCAATTTTTAACTTTTGCATTCGAATATATTAAATTAAGCTGTGATCTTTTCACTTGCGGATTGAAATTGTTAGCTTTGCACATGTGCGGTGAATTTTTGACCTTTGTCGACCTGTGTTGTACATACTTGAGTAATTGCTTAACTTTACATGTACTGCTGGCAATCACTTTTAAGTAGGAAATAGCGAGAAAGAGAACAACAACAACAACAAGAACAACAACAACAACAACAACAACAACAACAACAAGAAGAAGAACCAGAGCAAGAACAACAGCAGCAACAACAACAACAACAACAACAACACTTGTTAATGAGGAGTATCTCATACACTTTTGCTGATACTAACTGGAGATAAGTGCTAATTACCGCAAAGGTGTAGGAAAATTTTTTTGAAAAGTAGGCTCATTGATGTTTTATAGAGAATCTTAGTTAATTTTTAACTCTTAATAGTGGTTACAACGCTGAATATAAACAAAACAATGCGCATTGCTATTTTGTGCGGTGTTATTCTTGGATGCTGGATATCTGTGACGTATTCCGATATCAATTCTTCCGATTCGTACTGGAATGCATTAAATTCAGCGTATGTTGTTGATTTCTTAATTTAACATTTACGGTTTTTGCAATCATTTGACTGTTTCGTCGCTGGCGCAAATTTACAAAACTCAAATTTAAAAAAGTTTAACGGTGATGTAGCCTCTGATCTGTCGTCGTTTTAGTTGTTTGAGCGGCTAAGAAAATAGGAGAGCATTTGAGTCAAAAATACATCCAAAAGCGCGAACAATTACACGTTAGAAGCATTGAACTTCGCCTTTCGATGCGTGGTGCGTAGAATGTTTTTCAGATTGGATTTGAGTTTCAATTATATAGAAACATCGGGTATTTACCGAGTTGAAAATCTTGCGACGCTTGTGAGACAAAATAGTATTTGAAATCGCTGAATTTTTTGGTCAAAAGTATAAATTTTATATTTCTCGCGGCCCGGAGAATCTCCCGAGGAGCACATTTTCATACCAAATCCATGCAATTTCAGCGAACCACATCAGCTTTCGTGCATCACAATATCAGGATATCCGAAATTATTTTTTCTATTTCGGATATCCGAAACTCGATTTTGCTATTTTTGGGTTTATGAAGCTCAATTTTCGTTTCTCAAGCACTTCTCAAGCACTTGTTTTAACTTGTTGCTATAAGGGAAGTACCCTGACTCACAAGCTGATTGCTATGAGCGTAAAACATGCACTTTTAAAAATAGGTTTTGTTATGCAACTGCTTCAACAGTTCTGGATGTTTGGTTTAGAAGAAAATACTTCCCTTGATCACCTGAAATTGTTTTATGTTTTGTACTTGAGGGTCGAAAGGTGGATGTCCGTCCGTCCGTCTGTCCATCTGTCCGTCCGAAAAGAATCTCAGGAACGGCTGAACCGATTTTGATAATCTCTTTTTGTTTGAAAGCCAATTATCCTGGATGTTAACCTCGCATTGGGTTTAAAAATTTTAAGCTGTTTATTAGCTACAGGCTAATTTGCATAATGAGTTAAGCCTAAATTAGTACTTTCCACAATATTTCAGTAATTATTACAGTTAGAAGCAATCTAATTTTAGCATTAAAGGGTTTTGGGTGCGAGGATTCTGCGTAGACTGTTTACAACCCTCCAAAACCGATGATTGAGAAGTTAGCTAATAGATAATTTGCACACTAGCGTAGGTTATAAGCCTAAATTAGGACTTTTTACAATATTTCACTAATTATTAAGGTTAAAACAAATATAATTTCAGCACTAAAGGTGTTTAGGTGCATGGAATTTGAGTAAATAGTTTACAAACATCCAAAACCGATAATTGAATAGTTAGCTAAAAACTAATTTGCATATTAGTTTTATTGACTAGACAAAACTAGGACTTTTTAAATTATTTCAATATTTATTAGGATTCGCTGAAGGTTTTTGGGTGCGAGAAATCTGAATATATTGTTTACAAACCTCCAAAAACGATAATTGAATAGTTAGCTAATAGTTAATTTGCATATTAGCTTAATTGACAAGACAAAATTAGGACTTTTTCAATTATTCCAAAAATTATAGGGTCTTGACCACTTGAAATTGAGTTGATATGGATTGTCTGCGATTCTCTCGAATCTTAGTTTTACTCGAACTTAGGTATATATGAGTCGTTTTTCGTTTTTTCGTTCCAAGAACAAAGAACCACATTAAAATGTACTTCCGCTAAATCGTACAAACATCTGCCCATGTTACTTTTAGTAGTGCCCCGTATTTCAGCGGCGGATCCAGAAATTTTGACGGGGGTCAGGCTCGTAAATGTTTTGAAACGCACTTTTTCACCAAAAAATTTTCTGAGGGGGGAAATTGTAACGTAGGGACCATATATTTGTTTACAGAAAAACTTTTTTAGTTGGAATAAGGTAGAAGGACCTTATCATTTTATCACACAAAAATTTCCTGAAGGGAAAATTGTAAATTAAATTCGTATCATTTCATTACAAAAAGATTTCTGACGAGATGGCGTACGCCGCCCCGCCATACCTTCTCTGGATCCGCTAGTTTCCGATTTCTCACTAGACCGCAATAGAGTAGGCTTAAATTTTAAACTATTACAATTTTTGCTTGGGCTTTAGGCGTTTTGAGGACCCGCTTTAGTATTAATATATTGGTAGATAATAGCGATTCGGCTCTTCATACCCTGATCATTTAATTAACTTTCAATTTTTTTAAACTTGAATATATACTTTCACTTTTTACTATCTTATATGGACTACAGCTGAACTTTAAAAGGGTACATTGCTGTGTAAAAGCGACGCGC
Organism: Enoplolaimus lenunculus; assembly: GCA_030248215.1. Taxonomy (NCBI): domain Eukaryota; kingdom Metazoa; phylum Nematoda; class Enoplea; order Enoplida; family Thoracostomopsidae; genus Enoplolaimus; species Enoplolaimus lenunculus. Next base: position 35,923 of record JASANG010000972.1, read on the forward strand.
TGAGTTAAATAGCGTCATTTATTGCGTTTGATGACTTGCTCAGCGCATCACATTTACTACAACACCACACCAAGCTGTTCATTATTCAGACAGTAAGAATCGCTGATAAGGTACTTTTGGAATGTTTTGGTGTATGAGAAGAAAGTCGCGTAGCGCGGGGGGTTTGAATTAAAAAGTTATGAGCTCATGGGTTCTGTATTATGAGAAATACAAATGTGCCCTTTGCGAATTGCCAGATTTGCAAGCTAGGCTTTGGCTAATTAGCAATCAAGGGTGATCGGCATTTAGAATGACGCCCAGTATGTTAACTCGCGACACGACTTGTCATATATAAGTAGACTTTGTTTCTTGCAAGGTAATGAATTTAGTACTTGACGGTGCGTATTCGATGCAAATTTTTAACTGGGCTAATTTTGAGAATTTAAAAATATGAAGTCATCATTCCGATACCACACATTGGGGCTCTGGCGTTTGAGAACAGTGGTACAAATCGAACTTGTGTAAGTTTTTTATGTCGTCATTAATTAATAGAGTAAGACAATTACCAGTATTCGGGCCCACAATTGCTGAGACCACTCGTGTTCATTGATATTTCTGTCACTTTTTTCTGTATAATCGTTGTACGATTGTAGATCAGTGGACAGCAAATTCCAGACGCGAATCGAAAAATGTTATTTGAGAGAAACGAAGAAATACATGAAAAGGGTTTGGAGACAAAATAAACAGACATACAAAGCGCAAGGATTAAAGATGTGAGAACTGTTTTGATTTCCGGGTTTTACATAACGACGTTGCTCTGAAGCATTGAAGATATAAAAATTATGTACGCTTTTCGAATCTATTTTCTACTTGGCATTTTTACCATTGAAATCTGGTGCTTTTATGTGTTTCTGTTCCGTAGAATTCGTATTGATCCGAGGTAAGTTGCATTAAAGCGTGATTTGTGTTCTAAACGAATTTTATTTCATGCCATGTCAACGTCAGCATGAACCTGGTTGTTTTTAATAGCAATAATTCCCACGAAAATTCAATATGTAATGACATTGGCTTATGCGGAATTCACGTTATAACTGGGGCAGTTGGGTCCCGTTTTGTCACATGTTGATTCGACATCATCATAAATTTCTGATATAATCCTGTGATAATGAGACAGAAGTCGAATATCATAAGAGATTGCTATACAAAGCACGGGCACATAGGTTATCTCAATATACAACTGTTCGAATGTCACGTGACACTATCAGACAAATTGGTGAATATCATATAATTTTACTGTATGTACAGTTTAAGCGTATCATATGATATTCTACTACGTAGTTTAAGACATATCATAAGACAAATCGCCAAAATTTGAATATTCCAGCAAAAATTTGAATTTTCTTGACAAAATTCGAATTTCCGCCACAATTTGAATTTCTCGCTAAAGTTTTAAGTTTACCGCCAAAATTTATATTTTTCGCCATAATTAGTATACAGTTATTTACGTTGTCTTGTAATATCATTTGATACTGATAACACATGTCTGTTAGTATCATATGATATTCCGTCATACGCAAACCTAGTTATGTAACTGACAGAGTAGATATTTTGAAAATAATCATATGCTATTGAGAGAAGATGTGGGAAATATCATATGATATTGACAGACAAAACGTGACCGATGCATGATGGTAGCAGACAATTTTTTTGGTATATCATATTGGGTTACATCGCCGACAAAACGTTACGGAATATGTAGAATGTGACAAAATGTGACCTGAGTGCCCCATTTTTAACGTGAACCCGCATTTTACAAGCAACTGCTCTGTAGTAATTATTGCACGACGGTTTCGTTTTATTTTTGTTTGCAGACGAGATATCAACCTGTCAGCGAAACCAAACAAACAAGGCTCAATGGGACCGTGTGTGTCCAGTCAAGTTGGGACTAATCTCGGATCACAAATGAAGACTTTATCACAGTGTTCTGCAAAAGTAAGATTAACGTTTGGATTATCAAACCAGCAAGACTTCTGCAATTGAATGTTTTTCTGGAACAGACTACTATTAAGTAACAAAAGTGCAATTTTGCCGCAATAATTATTACTATTAAGTAACAAAAGTGCAATTTTGTCCGTAATAATTATTCCACTGTTCGTTAATAAATAAAGTCATTTCAGACACCAACAACGCCAACCAGCAGCGTAACATGTACCACACAATGCGATGTAGCTACTACAACAAGTAAGTGTATTTCTGAAAAGTTACATGTACCAAGAGTGGATGATGTCCACCTTACAGAAGAGTGTGCAGCACAAAATGTATCACTCTGATTTGGAAGGGGGAACAGTTGCTCAAGAATATAAGCGGAACACTTTAGTGCCCGTAAATTTTTTTTGACATTAGTCAATTAAGCAAACTTGGCCCCTCTACACAAAAGGAGTAGGCCAAAAACGCAACGTGCGCTGTTCACAGAATGTACTCAGTTGAACACTCCTGTTATAAAGAGTATTATCTGCTGTTGCTTATACCAAAATAGTTGAACAAAAAATTGATTTGCTTGAGATTTGAACAGTTCGTTTAAAGGGCGGCCTACAATGGACAATCTATCGGTTCTTCGTTGATTGAACTGTAACTTTATTAACTAGCAAACTAAATACTTAGAAAACCCTAATGGGTTATTCAGATTATAATGCGCGAACTACTGTGAAAATGGTCAAGGTCTTCGCAAGGACCTACTTAATTTTATAAAAATGTGTCAGAAGGATGTTATAATTAGAACTGGTCTCTTTGCAAAACCCAAGCACAACACTTCAGACACTCTACTCGTAGAATCTCTAATGTCATTATGACCATAGTGCACAAAGGGTAAAGTCCCAAATCTATAACGGACACTGTATGAAGGCACTATTGTCCTACATTTGTTTTACCAGACACTTTGTGCAATAAAATTGAAAACTATCTCACACGCATGCATAATCCACCAATAGTTGCAAAAGCTACAGCGTCAGTCTGCCTTGTGTCAGTAGTCCTTTGCTAAACTATAAACACCTTGCACAGTAAACGTCGCCTGCGACGCAATGCTGAATGTTCATTTGGCGTAGCGAGAAGGTTATGTTAGAAGGTCATCTTTGATAATATCAAAATTAGTTCCTAACCTTCAAAAATTTGCGGTATTCTAAGTTCAAATTTTTGCGAATGCTCACGGTTCAATGATATGCTTCCTTATAAACGTTAACAATAATACAACAAATTTTATAGCTATTGTAACATAGCAGAACATCAAACCCCTTTGAAACATGGGCCAATGTATAGCACAGGGGCTTCCAGTTTTTCACGGTGGAAAACTTATAACCAGGAGTGCAGCGCAGCCACTCCTGTATGACGGTTCAATTTTCCGCTGTTTTGGTAGGAAAATTAAAAAAATTTAATGCCTAGATATTACCCTGGGTTGGTAGAGAAATCTGAAGCATAGGTTTTGGTTGGAAAACGGAAAAGTGGGAAATTCTAATGCCTAGATTTTTCCCCTGGGTTGGTAGGGAAATCTGAAGCATGGGTTTTGGTTGGAAAACGGGAAAAGTGGAAAATTCGAATGCCTAGATTTTCCCATGGGTTGGTAGGGAAAATCTGAAGCATAGGTTTTGTTTGGAAAACTGGAAAAGTCTAAAATTGTAATGCCTAGATTTCCCCCTGGGTTGGTAGGGAAAATTAGAAGCGTAGGTTTTCGTTGGAAAACGGGAAAAGTGGAAAATTGAAATGCCTAGATATTTTCTTGGTTAGTAAGAAGTATCGGAAGCAAAGGTTTTGGTTGAAAAGCGGGAAAAGTGGAAAAGTGGAAAATTCAAGCGTAGGACATAGGTTTTTGTTGGAAAACGGGAAATGTGGAAAATTTTAATGCCTAGATTTTTACCCTGGGTTGGTAAGGAAATCTGAAGCATATGTTTTGGTTAGAAAACGGGAAAAGTGGAAAATTCTAATGCCTAGATTTATATTCTGGGTTGGTAGGGAAAATCTGAAGCACAGGTTTTGGTTGGAAAACGGGAAAAGTGGAAAATTCTAATGCCTAGATTTTTTCCCTGGGTTGGTAGGGAAAATTTGAAGCATAGGTTTTGGTTGGAAAACAGGAAAAGTGGCAAATTGAAATGCCTAGATATTTTCTTGGTTAGTAAGAGAAATCTAAAGCGATGGTTGGAAAACGGGAAAAGTGGAAAAGTGGAAAATTCAAGCGTAGGGCATAGCTTTTGGTTGTAAAACGGGAAAAGTAGAAAATTGTAATGCCTAGATTTTTCCCCTGGGTTGGTAAGGAAAATCTGAAACATAGGTTCTGGAGGAAAACGGGAAAAGTGGAAAATTCTAATGCCTAAATTTTTACCTTTGGGTTGGTAGGAAAATCTGAAGCATAGGTTTTGGTTGGAAAACGGGAAAAGTGGAAAATTTTAATGCCTAGATTTGCCCTGGTTTGGTGGGAATATCTGAAGCATAGGTTTTGGTTGAAAACGGGAAAAGTAGAAAATTTAAAGGCCTAGATTCACCTTAGGTTGGTAGGGAAAATATGAAGCATAGATTTTGGTTGAAAAATGGGAAAAGTGGGAAATTTAAACGCCTCGATTTACCCTGGGTTGGAAGTCAGCGACGACCAAATTTGATATATTTATGTTTCCTCGGCTTTCCGGCCATTAGCCAACAACGTCTTTAAAACAAATTAAAACTTTTTTACAACCTTAAGGCGTCACTCAAACCGTCGACTTTGTTAACAGACTTATGTTCTGATAACACTGGGCCACTCGGTGGTATCTTGTTTTGACCAATTTTGTGCCGGGACTATCATAACCTGATATATTTAATAGTCATGTATTATTTCGGGTAAATGCTCTGTTCATTTAGGTTTAACTGTGTAAAGGAGATTTTGTGGGCTTATGAATTTTCCACTTTTCTACAGCAAAACCTATGCCCGCGATTTTTCCTACCAACCAGTGAAAAATCAGGTCGCCATACTGAAGTGGCTGCGATGCACTCCTGGTCGTAAGTTTTCCACCCTGGAAAAGTGGAAGCCCTGATCTATACATGGGCCGAAACATGTATACTCCAATATCCGTTTTCCGATTCCGTGTCCGTTACTTTTACTGTTCGTTTACCCCCTGTTTGCTAATGTCGATAGATTTCTGTTTATCTTGCATATGTGAGGATGCGGACAGGATGGGGTCATTTTCAATATATGTGTCTTCTCGAAGTCAGGATGCTTACAGTAGCGGAAGCGACAAGTATACCCGTACGTATTCTTCATTATGTATAGTTTTTGAGGCATCTCGCAAGATCAGAATGTTTATGCAGAAAAAATTTATCTTTTGTTTGTACATTAAGCGGAGCGGAATAATGCAGAATAGATAGGTTATGCTGTGGGTTTGATGCATCATGCTCCATTATTGAGTCAAAATATTCAATTCATTTGTTAACATGTGGCTGCGTACGCGTTTAGCTATTTTAAATGTGATATATTTTGGTGAGATAATTCAGTGTCCAACGGGGGGTTTTGGCTCCTCTGTGTGGATTCTACTTTTGGGAATTTTAATTTAGGTGGTGAATAACTTAACTTACACTATTGAGGGGTTAATAATTAGGTAGTCGGACCTTGAGTTTTTAGTGAGAAATAATGTAGGTATAAATGAGAACGTTCTGAACCACTTACCATAATTTTTATGTTACTTGATCTAAGTTTTTGTATAGAGCCCTGGAATTAAACTGGAAATTATTAATTACCGTAACATTTTGTTAAATATTTGTGATAATACCAATTGTACGCGAATTTAAGTAATGCGTTATGCTGGAAAGAACGGAATGTGAAATATTAATCGTATAAACTGTTCGAATTCATCCATGTCTGAAAAGATTTCCTGGAATATTCCGTGAATTCCTAGAACTAGGTTTCGTTTTACAAAATTTTGTTTTGAATGCAAGCTGAAACACCATCGTTTGGTAGAAATGTTGGGCGAAGTTTAAGATTTTGATTGAATTCTAAGAATTCCTGTAACATTTTGGATTATTAGTGTAAAATGGCCGGTTTCAAGCTCTCGGGGGGGGGGCTCAGTTGAGAAGTTGTGATGCTACAAGCAAGTATTTTTCCCGGTGTTCGATGTTGTTTGTAGTGTTTTTTGTAGGTACATATTTTTTCGTTGTTTTAACAGATCCTCGGGATCCCAAGTACAGTTATTACTGAGTACATATAGGAAACTGCGCGCATGTCCGAACAGACATCCAAAGTCGTACACTTACCTGTCTGTAGCGGGAACATTTTGGAACTGATTTTTAGTTGCTCGGAAAGTAGTTAGTGGTGTAGTAGTCCTGACCGACATCGGAGTATTCTAATTGCCGTCGGGTATCGTGCTTATTTGAAAGTAGTTATAGCCCTGCTGTGGGTTAAGCGTGAGAGAAGTTTGAAAAATTTTGGATACGCGTGTCAAAGCTATTAACTGTGATTTTGGTGAAATTATTAAGTGTTGACTAGTCAGTGCTTAGGTAACCGGCAGTACTGGATGGCGTTCCTTGGACTGCCGATCGTCTATACTGTACCGTTGTTACACTATTCCGACTACAGTGACAACTGCTGGTAAGTTAATTCTGGAATTATATTATTTAACTCGTGAATAAATTTTAAATTATAACCGTCAGGAATTAACAACGTTTAGGCTCGATTATCTGCATATTATGGGCATATGATTCTTTGCCCACATTGTATTGTATGTGGCTGTGTGCCGCTCTCAAACAATATTTCCGTCCAAAAACTAAAATATAAACTAAAATCAAACCCCACACCACACCTTAAAGGATTTCCTCTCCACCTACCCTCTTAGAACTTAAGTTGTTCTTAGGCGTTGCTTTAGGACGTAAAAGGTATCAAATCAAATCAAGGTTATGGCGGGTGTGCCGCAATGGCAACTTCCCTGGGCCCTGCGTAGCTATTTAATATTATTTTATATTATTATTGGCTACTTTTGCTAGAAAGGACAAGCGAGGCTCTGTCAGCACCTTGTGGATGCCTAAAATTGCTGTTGTCGTGTGTGTGTTGTTGTTGTTGTTTGGTGTCTGGGTTTGTATCCAATGCATAACGAAGTTCTGGTTCTGGGGTTCGGTCGATGCATGCAAATTAGATCGAGACACCCAGGGGTAGCCAGGACTGGGGTTTAGTATTGATTGGATTGAGAGTTGCCGCATGCAAATTAGATCGAATCACCAGGGGCTGGCCAGGACCGGATTCATTACCAGACCAAATCAGTTATATTTTACGGCAAATTTTTTCGTTTAATTTTTGTCTTGTTGATACGGAGTTTCAGCTTAATTTTGCGGATTTAATTTTGGAAATTTACGGAGTAGCTTTGACTTGAGAGTGCCACGGTGGCTGAAATGTGAAGGGAACCAGGGTGTGAATAGTTCGTGATTTCGGCTATGGATTGAAACCACCAACTCCGCGTTTCAAGTCCGTTTCCAATGACGCTTATATCGCTCTTTTTCAACAAATGCAGTCGTTTCCCCTTTTATTCCCCCCAGCACCGTGATAAAGCTATATACCGGTAAAGTACAAGTATGACAAGACAAGTATCAAGCTTAACTGCCGACCTTAGGATTCTGTGCATGTGCCAAAAGTTCCTTTGTTTAGGTGCTTTCCGCACGTCCACTACGATACTCTTAACCCCGTTGTTCAACTAAGTCACTAGCTCACACCGTACAAGACAAATGCAAACGTTAACGTGACGAACCCGGATACTCCGTAAATCCCCAAATAGCCGGAAAATTCCCAAGTAAATCCCAAGTCCGACAGCCGAAACTAGCCCCGCTAGAATCGACTTATCCCAAGTAAACTCCCAAATAATCAGCAGTAAATCCTTAACACATTCCCAAGTAACCCCGGTTTCTCCTGGTACTGCCCGTAGGCTCCGCGCTATGCGCTTCCGTAATGAATCCCTAATTAGCCGGTTTCACCGTGCTCACATCGGAGCTACCGTGACTCTTTATCCAATTAAATCCTAAGTCCAAGTCTCCCGGTACCCGTATGCAAACTAACTAACTCCAAATAACACTATGTGCATCGTCGGCGCTTGTCCATAGTAAGCGTCCACCTCCTCCTGCGTCACGAAACGTCGATCCTGCGATTGTGCCGTCGATGCTGTTGTTGCTGTCGATCCGCACGCCGAATCTCGCTGATCCGCTGTCGCACTGTCTCCGTTTGCCGCCGATAATAGTGTCGATCGTCGCCAACCTGCGATTGATCCACATAGCCGCCAACCGTTCCCGGATATTGCTCAACTTGCGATTGAGTCACATATCCGCTCACCGTGGCCGGATACTGTTCAACCTGCGGCGGAACCACGTATCCGCTAACCGTTGCCGGATACTGTTCAATCTGTGATTGAGCCGCATAGCCGCCAAACGTCGCCTGATACTGCTCCACCGGTACCTGCCGAATCTGATACCGTACCGCTGGCGTTTCCACGGGTGGGCCAACGCCCCTCCCCTGGCTCACCGAAACCGGACCGTACGACCCTGCTGCTGTACTAGCATACACGGCTGACGAATCATACACCGGATTCGCCTGTCTTGGTCTAACTCCAAATAACACTATACAATTCGCCACTAAACGCAATAAATTCCGCACCAAGTCAAAAGCCGCATTTTCAAGATGAACAATAGCATAATGATTTTGGAGGCTGGCTAACCCATCCTCCGTGTTTTGTTAATTTGCATACATTTGGGTGTCCCGGGAGTCTTAGACACCTTAGGGACACCTGAAGCCGCCATTACAAATAAGCAACAACAACAACAACATATATGAACCCCCCAGCCCCCTAGCTATGTGCTTTCGCACCACAAGCCAACGAAAGTATATATTAAGTGGCCACGCAGGGCCCTAAGAACAGTTACCTTGCGGACGCAGCCGCCACGCATAGATTTATAATTTTCTACGCCGTTTAGCAACGCCTGAGCCTAACTTAATTCTAAGAGAGACTAGGCGGAGCCGGGGACTCCTTTAAGGTGTGGTTTAGGATTGGTTTTAGTTTTGTTTTAGTTTTTAGGTTGAATTATATTTGAGTGTGGCACAGCCACCTACACAGGCTTGCGATTGTGTTTTGGGTTGCGCATTGCGCCGGAAATTTGCATAATATCTTATTGGAGCTGCATGGAATAAGTGGGAACTTGGTGGAATTTAGGAATTTTGGGGAAAAGTCTAGTGATTCTAACGGGATTAGTTTCACTATTCTAACACTGGAGAAACAAGGGTAATAGTTCGACAGAAATTTGGTGTAATTTTAACGGGATTAGGATTGCACGGCTTCTGGAAGTTTGGTGTAATTCTAACGGGGTTAGGAATGCACGGGATTCCGGGACTTGGAAAATATTATGAGGCTACAACAATTAGGACATTATTTCGTGTCGTAATTGTGCATACCTGTCTGGTGTTATATTAGTATTGGATTGGGGGTAATAAACGGTTAAACGGCTGCGTCACTGAGTCATAGCGAGTACCTGGACATCGAGAGAGAAGTAAAACTGAGTTGTGATTAGGGGCTTTTTAAACTATCAAGTCGTCAAGTTCTCACAATCATAAACTTCATAGTTGTGTTAATGTCCAGTCACAACACGTCCTACGACCACAACGACGGTTGGCCCAACAACGACAACAACAACTGGTCCAACGACAACAACCGGTCCAACTACCACAACAACTACAGGTCCTACCACCACAACAACTGGTAAACAAAAACAACATTAACAACAACAACTGGGCCGACAACAACGAAAGGTCCTACCACCACCACAACAACTGGTCCAACAACAACAACAACAACAACACAACAACAACAACAACAACCACTGGCCGGACAACAACAACGACAAGTAGTCCAACGACGACAACAACAACTAGACCGACAACAACGACAGGTCCTACACCACAACAACAACCGGTCCAACTACCACAACAACTACAGGTCCTACCACCACCACAACAACTGGCCCAACAACAACAACAACAACAACAACAACTGGTCCAACGACGACAACAACAACTGGTCCGACAACAACAACGACAACTGGCCCGACAACAACGACAGGTTCTACCATCACAACAACAGCCGGTCCAACAACAACAACATCAACAACAACTGGTCCAACCACGTCAACAGCAACAACAACTGGTCCGACGACAACAACAACAACTGGTTCGTATAACAACAACGACGACTGGTCCAACCACGACAACCACGACTAGTCCAACGACGACAACAACAACTGGTTCGACAACAACAACAACTGGTCCGACAACAACGACAGGTCCTACCACCACAACACAACTGGTCCAACTACAACAACGACCACTGGCCCGACAACAACAACCGGTCCTACAACAACAACAACGACGACTGGCCCGACCGCGACAACAACTAGTCCGACGACAACAACAACAACTGGTCCGAAAACAACGACAGGACCCACCACCACAACAACAACTGGTCCAACAACAACAACAACAACAACAACCACTACTACTGGCCCGACAACAACAACCACTGGCCCGACAACAACAACCGGTCATACCACCACAACGACGACTGGTCCAACGACGACAACAACAACAACAACTGGTCCGACGACGACGACAACAATAACAACAACTGGTCCGACAACAACGACAGGACCTACCACCACAACGACGACTGGTCCATCGACGACAACAACAACTGGTCCGACGACAGCAACAACAACACCAACTGGTCCGACAACAACAACCGGTCCTACCCCCACATCGACGACTGGTCCATCGACGACAACAACAACTGGTCCGACGACGACAACAACAACAACAACTGGTCCGACAACAACGACAGGTCCTACCACCACAACGACGACTGGTCCATCGACGACAACAACAACTGGTCCGACGACAACAACAACAACAACAACAGCTGGTCCGACAACAAGGACAGGACCTACCACCACAATGACTGCCCGACAACAACAAAAACCACTGGCCCGACAACAACAACCACTGGCCCGACAACAACAACCGGTCCAACGACCACAACGACGACTGGACCAACGACGACTGGACCAACGACGACAACTGGTCCGACCACAACGACAGGTATCCGACTATGCGAATTTAAGGGTTTGGTTGAATTCAAATCGCTTGGGTCTATCCTATCTCTCGGTTGCATACAATTCTTAGGGCTAATCCATTTGCTGAAATTACTGTAATTGTTCGGGTGGGTGAATAAAATTATTGGATGAATCCAATCGTTAGGGTCAATGCAACTGTTTTGACAAAACGAAGCCAAACCATCCTCCAGGAAAGCCGGAAAGCCGCCGATACTGTCCGTAATGTCTATGCCCTCATGCTATTGTCGTATTTGTTTTTGGTGCAAGTTTATAATTGTTAATGTTAGGTTCATTAGAAAGCCGCCGATACTGTCCGTAATGTGTATGCCCTCATGCTATTGTCGTATTTGTTTTTGGTGCAAGGTTATAATTGTTAATGTTAGGTTCATTAGAAAGCCGCCGATACTATCCGTAATGTGTATGCCCTCATGCTATTGTCGTATCTGTTTTTGGTGCAGATTTATAATTGTTAATGTTATGTCGGTCACACGTTACTATTGGTTTGCATTGCACAAAAAATGTCCACCCTATTTAAGTTGTTCGCGGACACAATACAGTTTCTCGATAACTATATGCGGACAAACAAGTTAGGTAGCTAATATGTCTTTACACATATGGTGTTTTTATCAGAAATATCCATATACAGTATAAGATGTTTGTATTAATAACGTATTAAATGCGCTAAAACCAGTTTTACGTGTGACTGAACATTTTTTGGTCTGTGCATACATTGTAAACATTTTGTCAAGCGTTTTTATTAATTATGTATTATTCTGAATGAAAATGGAACACATAGGTACAATGCCGGTGAATTTTAGCTTGCAATCAGGATTAAGACGTTCCTAAGGATCGGTTCAGACCTTATTCCTCTTCTAGGAACGAGCCGGATGCGATACCACGAGATACACTCTTATAGCCAGTTCGATCTGCTTTGCCGCGAATAACTTCAAGACTTGCCATCAGAGTATGTTGAATCGTCGTCCGAAAACTCGTATGTATCCATTCTTTATGAAACACTCATTAACGTCACTTATATACACAATATACAGTTTGTACACATATGCACAGACACAAAAAGTCCTAAAACACATCGGTACATTTGTATACCCTGTATTCTCGCAACAAGGTCGTCCCTTGACCGTCCATCCTATTTTCGACTGGATAGCGTGCTCATAACGCGGCAGTTTGCCATTGCGCTCACGGCGTAGCGCCCATGTCAGTCTAGGTAAGATGCGGGACATCAGACCTTTTAACTAAGTAGCTGGAAAAGCGGGCTAGAGCGGGTATCGAACTCTCAGCCTATGGATCCTTAAGCGAGCACTCTACCACTGCTCCACGCAGCCCGCCTGTCCAATTGCATTGTTTAAAGGTCTGATGTCCCGCATACTACCTAGACTGACATATCACAAACCTACAAATGCGCTACTTTTTGACCTAATAAAACCGTTAAGATAGTATGAAATCGAAGTTTTCTTTTCTGAAACTTATCATATATTTTCCAGCGATACAAAGCGCGACACGACTTTGCCGATTCTGGATTCTTACTGTGTCCGCACACAGTTTCCGCCAAACTGTGTTAGCGTCTTCGACTAGCCATGTCAATTCAAATGGATGATTTTATATTATCTCAATAACTATTGCGGACGTTGGAGCAATATTAGCAAACTGTCGGACATTTTTTGTGCAATGCAAACCAATAGTAACGTGTGACCGACATTAGGTTCATTAAAAAGCCGCCGATAGCGTCAGGACGAGTTTTCCTTTGCCTGGCCAAAGTTTGAAAACCTGCTGGGTGAAGCTTTTTTTCGTACACCACACGTCGTACTGAATTTAGCATTGATTGCACGCTTAGTCTGAAAGAGTTCTCCCCGATCCTACCGTTCGTTAAAAGATTAAGTACAAAATACCAGGGTCTGTTAGGTGCACGCAGGAGTCCTTAAATTGTTCCGTGGTTTTTAGTCATAACTGATGAATAGCTTATTAATACTTTATGTATATTTTTGTATATATTCTTTTGTATCTTCTGAGTGCTTATTCTATTGCTGCATGGGATAGCCCTGTCGTTCACTGGTAACTAGCTGCGATGTGCACTTTCACCGCCACCCACCCATCGTTTGACTAGAGTATTCAGATTGCATGATCACTGACTAGAACAGTTATTGACTGTTGAGATTAGTCCACCGGTAACGGAAAACCCGCATACTAACTATAAGTGCCGGAGCTCATGTAGTGGGTCTAAGAATTTTGCATAGACGACAGATTATTTCAGAGGAGGGGTGACCCGAGTCGGGGGAATTGGGTTGAACCTGTGAGGAAAGAAAAATACCACAGTGTGCCATAAATCCTGGCGTATCCAGGTACCTGACGCTCTTTTGTGTGGTCCGGTCATAATTTGTCGCTGTACGGTACGTTGGGTTCAAGCCATGTGGTTGCGCTCGGCCTACAACATTTTTTGGGAGCCAACCTGGGTTGAGTCTAAAGGGACCTGGACCTTGTTTAAGCTCAGCCTGTTTTAATAATCCCACAAGTAAACTTCTTCCGCTTTCCATTTTCGAATCCAAGTCGATGGCCTAATTGCTAATGTATATATAGGAAATTGTAAATAGTGACAGACTACTGCAGTGGGATTAGAGCTGTAAAGGGTAAATTCTCGTAGAGCAAATTTTGAGCAGAGGCAGTCCTACTTGTATTGAAAAACCAGAAAGGAAAAAGGGGCGTTCCAAGCAACATCTTGTATTGAAAAAACAGGAAGGAAAAAAAGAAGGCCTTCCAAGGAACTTGCGAGTAGAAGCTTATACGGCGGGGTGACACTCCGAAACAAAGTAAAACGTTTGAGTCCCAGGAGTAGGCTTAATTGATATGGCTGTCTTTATGTTAGGAGCTGTTGAATTCTTGTTGTTTTTGTCATCCTCTCACGCAACTTAAAGTATTCAGGCAGGGTGCAGGAATTGGCCGCTTAGCAACTGGGATCGTAAAGCGATAATGGGGGTAAAATGATCAGGCCATAGCCCCGTTTTAGTGGCACATCTTGCTGGCTTCGCCCAATGTGATAGGCACCGTTTTATAACCGACGACAGTTTTTCAGACGTTTTCGTGCACCTTCGTATTCTTTTCAATTCCCCGCGGCAAATCTTTCCGATACTCCGCCTTCTACACATCATTAAAAATTTGAGTTCTAGCGACGCCCGAAGTTTTACGACGGCCCGCTGCAGTGGTTGATGAGCAATTTTTGTGTAAGAATTTGAAAAGGATTTAGAGTTTCTTAGGAAACGGGTGAGTGACCTATCAAGAAATGTTACGGCAGTTAACTTTTACGCGAAAAAGGTTTTAGTTCTTACTGGGGTCGTAATATGAGCGGTAAAGACCCCAAGCTATGGCCCGTCTTCAGGGTCAAGAATGATCATGAAAGAAAACCTAAAAATTTGCAAAGGGCGTCTTTGTGTAGGAAGCTAAGCCATGTGCTCACGCTAAAGCTAAGGATTACAGCGCTCCCCTAGGCCGCTGCTCCCGTCCCTTCTCCTGTGCATATTGGACCACTTCGGCTATTGCCTCACGTTTTTACCCGATGCCGCCCTTTTGTAGTTTTGCGCAGCGCCCTGCGGGTTATGCATGTGAGCACGACTGACAGGTGGATTAGATTTATAGCCATACTGAGAATTGCGGGATAGTCGGTATGGGTGTGACAAAACTTTCGAGTAGCAAGAGTCTGTTTGTATTCGTTAAAGGGGTTTCTGATTATTTCGTGGTTTAGTTTTGCTTATTTTAAAAGGGGGACTGGGGGAGCGAGCTGTTTCTTAAGCAGGGTGTTTGTACTAAATAGGCTTTATAGGAAGGTTCACTGTGTGGTAGGATAAGACCCATACAATGCGATGCAGCTCATTGAGCTAAGCAAGAAAACCACCCTTACTTGGGTCTGTAACTTTTCGTTTCAAAGTTATAGTCTTTTTTAAGTTTTCGGAATTTTACGTATACATTCGGCGCATAAAGTTATGGCTGGTTGAAGGTTCGAAGATGCTGCATGTATAAGGCGTTAGCGAGCCGACCTGTCAAAAAGGCAAAAATGTAAATTTTGGAGTTTAAGCCATGAGTGGTACCATTCGATGCAGTACACCCATGCGAATAAGAAAAGCAACCTGACTTTGGATCAGAAAAGGACATTTAAGGAACTACGGCCGTTTCAAACCCACATTCTGTTCGTCCCGCGTAGATCTATGTGCACTGTTATCGTATTTTAAGGGAGAATTTGGTGTTTACAGAGCCTGTGAGCTGTTTTCAATTGTGCTAAACTGGCGGGACAGTGGTTCCTGATAGTAGCTTGCGCGTGTATGGGGCGACACCCTTTTCTCTGATAATTAGTATGGCAGTCTGGCGATGATCAACCTCTGAACCCCCTGAGTTAATTGACGGTATCTTGCGTGCGTGTTTCTTAGGCTTGGCTGAGGTTTTATTGCGAAACCCTTTAGAAATGATGAAAAATTTCGTTGAAACTATCTTTTGACCTTTTACCAGGAACCGTAGGGTTAAGGGTTTATTGAGTTTTATACATATATGTACCGTACTCGCTGGCTTTACTGTTTATGTTCTTGTGCTCTCATTGTCGCTTTCGCTGTTAGTCACCGGCAACTCTGTATAGAAACTTTGTAAGATTTTGAGCCTAGGTTACTATAATAGCAATCCGCCAGTGAGTCGAACTTTTCAGTAGGCCTCTTAAGGTTGTAGGTATGTGTTAACCATTAGAGCACGAAACTTGCGTGATTATTCAGTCAATCAAATAAGGTAGTTCCGAACGCGGTAGGCCATACTGGATCTAGGCGTTGCTTTATTGAATTTTTTGGTTAATTTTTGTGTAACTGCTATATATGGGCTTTCATTTTATGTCGTTTTGCATTGTACTTCTCACCTAATACCATGATATATGATAGTATGTATTAGTTAAAAGGTGAAATAGGCATTCCGAGATGGAGGGAACGACCCAAATGAAAAGTCACATGTGCGTACTAATGTTTTGGGGAGTTGTACAATCAAGCAAGTCCTACCAAGAGTGTTCGGGACTGGCATTTGCCCCTCGGTCATGTTGCTCAAATTCAATTCCCCGGCTCACCCCCTTTCGATGTGAGTTCTTGAGATTATGTGCAAAAACCTCGTTAACCAATCAGCAGCAGCTGGGCGAATTTGTCTTTGTTTTCTCATTGGCGCTTACGGCTGCATTTTACTCATTCAATGATATGGTTCGATCGCGTTTGTTTCTGAGTATTTTCATTTGCCGTAAACGCTGACCAATGGTGAGTGTCTAAGAAACGGTATATAAACGCGCTGCACGGTTGCACATTTCAGTTCAATTTGCCTTTCTTCGGTTTACTCGCAAGCGCGAGCAGGGATAGAACAAACCGAGTTTTCGGTGCACTGTATGGCGATACAGTACACTCGAAACTCTCGGGGCGCTGAATTAAGCCAGGGATAGCGCGAGGTGTGCACCGGGGTTAGGAAACTAGGTAAGGGGGCCAAGTTAGAATGTCCTGAGTTTCACAAAGGGGTGTTGGTGTAAATTTTTCATTCAAATTGTGCCTGGCGTTCGCGATGACGCAGTACGAATTTTATAGAAATTTTGGACAGGGCTACGTATTTTGCGCAACCTCTGAGGAGTGTAAATTCAATAAATCTAGGCTCAAAATTTAGTAAATTGCCATGAGCCAAATACGAATCGTTAGGCAATACTGAGAGTATTGATTGTCAACAGAAGCAGTGAGGCCAAATCTGGGTGATGCTAAACATTAAGGAGCTGTCAAGCAAAAGAGTTAAGGCCCTGTCTGCCTGTAAAATTTTTTGGTATATCCCGTGACTTGAGATGATTGTAGCCAAGCCCCAAGAAGCTAAAGTGTGAGGCATACTAGCTCTGTTGAGGCCTAGAGACAGGAATTATAGCGTGGCGGTTAAACTAGCTGGTTCTATTTGAGACCCTCAATGGAATGAATCAGTGATTAACGCTCCCACATGACCCAGGATAAGTTTAAACTGGGTCTCCAATCCTAGATCATACAGTACGCACGTGCGATTCTTTAAGGTGTATATTAAGGAAAAGTTCGACGCGTCCAGATACAGGGAGAATGTCCCTAGAAATACGGCTTCAGTAAGCGTATAGGCCTCATGCCCGTACTTTCGACTAGGCAGACCAGAACCTTGGCAAGGCGAATCTAGGCTTCTCTGCTGTGATTGGACCCGTCCCTCGGGAACATAACGTGCAAGGCACCAGGAATGGTTAGTCCCTCATATTCGGACCAAGGGGGAAATTGTAAGGCAGTTGACTCATGGTAAGACAATGCCAATTTCATAGAGATACTAGCCGTTTCCAGTGCCTATCCGCTGAATTTTCTTTCAGCAATTTATCTTTACTACGAAATCTAATTTGATAGCTTGATACTTTGAAACGCACACGGATAGGATGGCGGGTTATTCGTATAAAATAACGAATTAAGGTATTTTCAATAGTTCGTTTGTCATGTGAACGGCTTGCAACATTAATAAACCAAAACTTTACACTGTGTTCAATGTTGAGCCCCGAGCGTTCACAGAAATTCATGGGCTAGAGCCATGGCAGAAATTTTATTATATAAAACAGTACTGGTGCGAATCAGACTGTCTGATACAAAATAAAACCCCAAAGGCATGGATCGATCCGCCTTTCTGTAATAAGGTTTGATAACCTAAGAAATTAAATTCTTTAGGATCACAATGGATCACCCGAGAAAGCTACCAACCTCAGAACGAAACAAGTGTTAACCTAAGCATAACTTAAAGACCACTGAGTTTCATTTAGGAATTAGCTGCATCCACACAGTTTGAATTTTTAATTTGAAATGTTAACCATGGAGACTCATTGTTGGGGGTGCGACTCAATCACGCATACGAGTGTTCCTTATAGCTTAGGTGTACGACGACGTTGGAATTTTGTGACTCTCAAAACCCAATGTCACGCCAGGGGAATCATCTTCTTCTGGACAAGTAGCTTACTAGGTAGACCCACGGCCGCGGACACCCGTAAGGAATACCACTCGGATTCGCCCGCAGAGGTACCCGTTGGTCGCAACCGTAACAATATGACGTTCAACTTTTCGTAATACCCGCTATTTATAGCACAATTTTTCGTATTGACGTCGAATAAACATGACACAAACTTATTCGGGGCTGCCCAGATATCGCGGGAATCGCACATAAACGAACGAGAAAAACATTGGGGATAGTTTGGATACAAAGTTCTCAGAAATTGAAAACCATCGTGCTCACCATGTAATATTTTAAGGAGTTGGTATTCTAGGGTTAAAATATGACCCATTAACTTGGCCGGGTCCTATTAACACCGAGTAGCAGGGTGCAGCCCAAAATTCACCCAAACGTCGTCGCCACGTACCCTTAAAGGTCACTAAACGAGCATTTATCGACGAAGCATAAAGACAGTACGTTACAAGCACAACGAGTCATAACAAAATCAGAACTATTATGTCGATAATCAATGGGGTGTCAATCCAAGTGCTGTCGATGGAACCAATCGTTTGGTGAACCCAATCGTTATGACGAGTCCAATGGTTGGAATGAGCCCAATGGTTGCGGTGAGTGCAGTATTTCAGCAGAATCCAATACCTGAGATAAGTTCAATTACTAAGGGCCAACCCAATCGTTATGACGAACTCACTCGTTGAGGCGGATCGAACATTTTGTGGCAAATCCTATCCTTTGGAGTGATTCTATTCGGTTGGAGTGAACATAATTGATGATAACCCAATCGCTGAGGTAAAGTCAATATTAGGCTTGATTCTATCTACTAAGGTAAATTCAATCAATGCTTTAAATCCAGATATTGAGTGGACCCAACCGCTGCGGTAAGTGATATCGTTGAAGCGAACCAATGATTGTGGTGTGCTAACAGACACCAGAAGTAGCAACAGATTCTATTAAGATACTGGATTAAGAGATTTTAATTATACTACCGTTGTGTTGTTACGGCATTATACTGTTGCATCATTAGATGATATTAGCCCATAATTTTAACGTTTGAAGTTACAATTAAGTGCGTTGAATTCTGCTTCTGTCACTACTAACAGTTCGATTAAGTGCATATTGGTCTATGGTTTTTGTTCATTATACACATAGTATTATATGATGTTAAAAAATGTCTTGTCGAATTTCATCAGATTCAGCGTTAGAAGTTGAATACAATATATTACTGACTGACTATATCATACGATACTAACATACTCGTGCTTAAAAGATGTGAGGGCAGGGTTTATGTCAGAGTGACGTGAAAACAGTTTCAATTTTTATGGTGCTGGAAATTGAGCTAAAACTGCAAATGTCCAATCACAACAAATCCCACCACCACAACGACGACTGACCCAACAACGACTACAATAACTGGCATGACAACAACGGCCGGTCCACCACCACAACGACGGGTGCACCAACGACAATAGCAACTGGTCCGACAACACAACAACAACCGGTCCCACCACCACAGCGACGGTTGGACCAACGACGATAGCAACAACTGGTCCGACAACGAAAACAACAACAACAACAACCAGTCCTACCACCACTACGATAACTGATCCAACGACGACAACACGTGGCCCTACAACTATAACCGGTCCTACGACCAAAACGACGACTGGCCGAACAATGACAACAACAACTGGCCCGACAACAACCGGTCCCACTACCACAACGATAGATGCTACCACCCCAACCACAACAGGTCCAGCAACGACAACGACTGGTCCGACGACAACAAGTAGCCCTACAACAGCAACAACCGGTCCCACCACCATAACGACGACTGGTCCAACGACGACAACAACAACAACTGGTCCGACGACAACAAACAGCCCTCCAACAGCAACAAACGTCAACACTGGTACAACAACGACAAGTCTTACCACCACACCACCTCAACAACTACCCATAATTACTACAGCAACCACGACTACAACCACTACAACCGCGACAACAACTACAACTACAACGATTACCACAACCACAACAACTACAACAAATACGACTACTTTCACAACCAACACAACAACAACTGCTAAAACAACTATAACAACTACCACCACTGCTCCTACCATTACGACTACGACCACCACCCAAAGGGTTGGGTTCTATTCAATCAATTCGGGGAATACAATCATCAGTGCGAATCTATTCGCTGGGGTGATTTTAATCGTTGGACTAGATGAATCCAATTATTGAGTGAATCCAATCGTTCGGAGCAATCCAATTGTTGTGGAAAACAATATCAAATTATCCTGTCAGACGCCTTAGGCAATGTCGTAAAGAATTAGAGCTGGCAGTGAAAAGATGGTAATTGCACTCTAGTTGTTCCTTAGCAACTACAGTATATGATTGACGTAGTTCTGAAAATAAAAATCAAAAGCGTCATAATAATGTCGATCACACGTTATTGTTAGTACATCCCGCTCACCGAATGTCCTCTCCCTATCGGAGTTCGATAACTTGTCCACATGCAGTATCGCCGACACCGTTAAATTGATATTAGTGTTATAAAGTGGTAGCGACATTGCCATATTTTCCGTAAGCACTATGCGGACATATAGAGTTTTGCAAAAACTCTATTGTCGACATTTAAACTTTACCACAACAGAACATTGGACACTTTGTACACCTGCGAAACGTAACGGACTCTGCAACTGCCGCTTGGTATATAATTTAACTAGACGTCGGCCTCTAGCCAGAGGGGCCCAGCCCCCATTTTATACTAGTACTTTCTTCAAAGTTGAGCGCCCTTTCCCTCGCATGTTACGTTGGCTACAGAAAATTTTGAGCGCCATTTCATTCAGTGGTGCTATCATTCTTTTTGGCGTTTCTTTTGAGTTATATTGCAGTATCCATTACTACGCAGTGTTTTATTTTGGCGCATTGATGTTGTGTCGGATTTCCTTTTTTGTATCGCTTTCCTACGCAGACAAGGCTCTTAACTGAACTTTGAAATTTTTTGGATTAGCCCTGACTGCCCCACCCCCGTACATCTGACTAGAATGCCGTGACTATTTCCTATTACACCGGATTCGACCGGAAATTATATTTTCACCTCCCTCGCTGTTTGACTGGGTAGTGAAGTATTGCAGCAGATTTTGACTAAAGACAATGCACTGTATAGTGAATGAAGCTATTACAGACTCGCAAAAGTACAGATAGACGCGAGCAATTAGATAGGTGTGTTACCTGTGCTGGTACAGGGGGGTGAATGGCGTTCGACTAACGGGTTTATATTAGGAGGGTTGATGAGCTGCCGCAATCCAGGTCTCTAGGAGACCCACTCAGCCCTGACCTCACTTAGGGCCATTTTATAGTAAAACGATTGCGTTACCCTCCCATATCGAAATCGGATAGGAGCCACCTATATCGCACTTCGACAAATACCGTCCTGAGTCACGTTAATGTGTGTAACTCTGAAAATTAAGGATTGTAATGGTACTGGAGAGAGTTGAGGAAACGCGGTAAAAATGGAGAAAAACGGGGTTGCAATGATCAGGTAGTTAGAGAGGGGGAACCGTGCCCATTCAGGAAGCTTGACACAACCTAGTTGCCTTCAGTTCGCCATTAGCCCCGCAGATACCTATATTCTCTTATCTATGTGTGGCGCACATATTTTGTACATTTGGCTATTAGGCCAATTTGAATATTGAGCGTAATTTCGTATATTTAAATTAGTTTGTGTAGCCAGAATATATATTTGGTTGTCAGTCACTTTAGTGGTGTGATGGAAACTTATTACTTTGTATGGCTGTGTTCGTTTTGTCTGGTTCTTTTTGGATTGTTATCTTCATATGTTATTCTTAGGTGTATTTGCATTACCCTAATGAAATAAATCACAGTAGCAGAATGTTTACGGTGATATGTCATTGCAACTTTAAATCAGCCTTCTTCCTAATACTTTGGCTGACCATTACATTATTACCGACTACTATATTTGGTGACCCCGACGGAGCTTCTGTTCGCAACAAACACGGGCATCAAACCACGGAGTCAATGCAATATTCAACAAACACGTCATGGCTCAGGGAATCACTGTCCTTATTCACGAATAGGATACTGCTGGGCAATCAATATTCTCGTACGGCCTTGTACCAAGATGTGTGTTTTGTTTGCTGTCTCACACTGATTGATGTGATAACAATATCGGTCTGGCGATTTTGTATAGCCAATGGTGGAACGGCGCCTGCAGTGACAATGAAAAGGTCCACGACTGTCCGATATAAACGAAAGATGCATTGTAAGAAAAAGACTGTAAATTTTCATATATTACTACTGTACTTATGTGTACGTATCATACTGTGCGACCCACCCTTTGGTAAACCTTTTACTATTGGCGTAAATTTTGACCGCGTCCAGATTCTATTTGTCTCATGTGAGCTCGCTCAGACGCATTCGGCCCGCAGGTTACGAGTATACTCTAGAAATAAAAGGATCAAATTTTCCATTTATAATTCAGGTCGTATATGCTTTAACCAAGCTACTGCCCTAAGGATTCTTTTGCTGATTGCTGGTGATGTGGAACGGAATCCCGGTCCGCAACTCCAGGGTTTAAAGGAAAATCAAGTCAAGCTCTTGCAGTCTGGAAAGGTTTTTGTATGCAAAAAAGCAGTTTTCAGGCACATCTTGCAAGCGCATTTTCGACTGCCGATGTTCGGGTAGCCCTTGATAATTTGATAGCCTCCAGTAAAAAAATTGAATCTGCGACTCACAACATTTATGCATATCGTTTTTTCTGTGAACCTGGTTTTGATTCGGGCTATAATCACGATGGAGAGTTTGGTGCTGGCCGTCGTTTACTAAAAACTCTAGAGCTTACCGGTGCTATAAATGTTGTGGTTTTTGTTACTCGATGGTACGGCGGGGTCCATTTGGGGTCCCACCGTTTTCGTATTATCTGTTCTATGGCTAAGGAACTTCTTAAACTCCATTTAAGCGTGCACACTAAGGTGTATAAAAGCAAGGTCAAGGACACAAACATTGTTCCTAAAATACAGTTACCAAGAGTAGCGGACAAAATGCTGAAACAAAATACCGAAGCTAACCGGAAATCATATAGTAGCCAGAAATCATCTTTTGAAATCACCTTTTGCAGCAATCCTGCTGCATCCTCTATTAAAAAAGTTAATCCACGACAGTTAATCCAACGCACGACAATGCGCCAACATGCCCACTTACAATCGATATCTTCACTACCAAATTCTCTATTTTCGGGATTCTTATTTAGAATTAGGTTATATTTAGTTTACCTTATAGTTTTAATCCTATGCATACGTTTCTCAACCTGTGCATCAACTCGGTCTTCGATGCCTGATTCACACTCGGGGGATAGTATTCGGTGCTCGGACGTGGCGGGTATTAGTTCTCGCCACGCTAGTGGGTTGCGGCTATTGCTATTGATTGCAGGCATTGAGCCTAATCCGGGGCCACATAAATGGGATGTGTCTACTCTCGATAAATATAATAAAGAAATTCTAGCTAGGGCACTTCAACTCATTTTTGAGCATGATGCCGATTTTGCAATGCCAGGAACAAAACGGTTGATTTGCAACACTCTAGCGGAGTTACCACAGGGTGTTGTTAATGTTGCTCTGAAGTGGGCAGAAAGCGGACAGAAGTCGCTGGAGGATAATTCTGCCGATTGCAACGCTCGATTACCCAAATTACCAGATTTCTACGAACGAGTCGCACGGGTTTGGTTCACTCAGATTGAACCACTTATTGAAGGCCTCTCTGATAGTTTAAAGAGAAACGCGTTGCTTAACGCACTGCCTACTAATGTGATGATTGATAGCGGAACTAAGGCCACGGACACTTACGCAGAAATAAAAGACTGCGTTCTAAAATTTTTTGGCCAGAGCGAGGAAATGCAACTACGTAGGTTATTAGAGCAGCATGTCTTGGGTGATCGGAAACATTCTGTTTTACTACGTCACCTTCAGGGAAAAGCCCCCGGCCATGCTGACCTGGTTAAATATCGGTTCATGGCAGCCCTTCCTGAAAAAGTGAGAATCTCGCTAGCTGTTGTCGACGACGTTGATATAGAAAAGCTAGCGAGTCTTGCGGATAAAATTTTAGAACAACTCTCACCTGAACTGTCCAAAGACCCTTGTGTGACTTCAGTTACCAGTACCAACCCAGAAAAAACAGATAGCACCTTGCAATTGCAAATGCAAGAAATGTCCAACTGTATAGCGCATCTCAGCAAGCAAATGACTGATTTGAATCGGTCACGACAACATTTTCGGAAAAATAGGCAAAGGTTTCCCCGAAGAAACCGCTCAA
The DNA here is from genome assembly GCA_030248215.1 of Enoplolaimus lenunculus. Lineage (NCBI taxonomy): Eukaryota > Metazoa > Nematoda > Enoplea > Enoplida > Thoracostomopsidae > Enoplolaimus > Enoplolaimus lenunculus. The sequence continues at coordinate 60,379 of JASANG010000972.1, forward strand.
ACTCTGCTTATAACTCAAGTTCTCGACATAGGATCAGTTCAAACCGGCAATTTTGTTTTTACCACGCAAAGTTTGGGCCACTAGCGCGAAAGTGCGTTAAGCCTTGTGATTGGGTAATAAGATCGGGAAACGCAAATTCTCCGGCTCCAAAGCGACAGGAGCCGGAGTAAACACAGTGAAAGTACCAGTTCCCGAAATAGGCGAATTTCTTGCGGATACAGGAAGCGTTAAAAGTTTCTTACCTAAGTCATTCGCGCACGTTTATGCTCGCACCCGTAGCAAACAGTCTTTTTACGCTGCCAACAATTCTCCCGTATCTACTTTTGGCTCGAGGACTTTAACATTTAGCATTCCACAGCTTAAGCAACAATTTTCTTGGAATTTTATAATAGCAGATGTGTCACAGCCAATCTTGGGATCCGATTTCTTGAGTAAGCATAATTTGGTTGTCGACTGCCGAAATGGCCGCATAATACAGAACAACAATGATACCATAATCACGGCTAATGCCCATGAACCTCCTCTCATTACAAATCCGGAAGTCAGTTTAAGTGTCTTTTCGATTAATGAAACTTTCCATTGTGAACTTCGTAAAATTTTGAGCAAGTATTCGAAACTCTTCGATAAGGTATCTGCTGATGATGTAGTTCGACATAGTACGGTTCACCGTATCTTAACGAATGGGCTTCCTGTTTTCACTAAGCCACGACGGCTTTTCGGCCCAAAACTTGAGATTGCTAAAAAATCAACGGAGGACCTTGAAAAACGAGGCGTGGTATTTCGCGGTGAATCTCCTTGGGCGTCGGCTTTGCATATGGCGCCAAAGGCAGATAGTGTAACTCCTTGGCGTCCATGCGGTGATTACCGCCAGTTGAACAGAGTTACCATTCCGGATCGATACCCCATGCCGAATATTGCAGATCTAACAAACAAACTCGGTAATTGCAAAATTTTTTCCAAAATTGATTTAGTCTCAGCCTACCACCAGATACCGGTCGCAACTGAGGACCAAGCCAAAACTGCAATAACAACTCCTTTTGGTCTTTTCATTCACAGGCGTATGCCGTTTGGCCTGCGCAACGCAGCACAGACTTTCCAACGTCTCATAGACGTTGTGTTACATGGTTGTCCTTTTGCAATTGCCTACTTGGACGACATTATCATAGCGAGCGAAAATATTCCGCAGCATCTAACACATTTATGCAAAGTATTCGAGCGGTTAGTGTCTAATGGTTTGCGTCTGAAACTAGAAAAATGTGAGTTTTTAGTAACCGAAACCACTTTCATTGGGTTTGAAATTTCTTCTAGAGGATTTCGTCCAATTACCGCCAAACTGGATACCATTAATAGGTTCGAGAAGCCAGCCACTGTTAGGGGCTTAAAACGTTTTATTGGCATGTGTGCTTTTTATCACCGCTTTATCCCAAAATTTTCGGAAATAGCGGCTCCGCTTACGGACTTAACACGAAATGTTAAAGAAAAGTCTAAGCAAAACTTAATTTGGAATGATGTAGCTGAGAAAGCATTTGCAAGTCTTAAAGAAGCCTTGCAGCGTAGTCAAACCTTATGCTTCCCAGTTGAAAACGCAACTCTTGAATTGACCACTGATGCATCCAATGTCGCTATTGGTGCTGTCCTCAATCAGGTTCATAATGGGCAACGAAAACCGTTGTCATTTTTTTCACGCAAGCTTTCGGAGGCTGAGAGAAAAAAATCTACTTTTGACCGAGAACTTCTAGCAATCTATTCATCGCTTAGACATTTTAATTGGTTGCTGGGAACAGAGTTCACCATCAGGACTGATCATAAACCCTTAGTACATGCTTTAGGTATGAGAAATGCCACTCCGCAACCATCCCGATGGCTCTCATATATATCTGAGCATAACTGCACTATTAAGCATGTTTCGGGTTCTGACAACATTGTTGCGGACGCACTCTCGCGTTCGTCCTGTTCGTCCGTCAGTTCTGAAAGCGACAAGGCAATTGCTATCGCTCAATTACAGGACGAAAATCTTCAACGTTTTTTCAAGGCTACTTCGTTACCTCTTAAGACTTTAATGGTTGATGGTAAAGCACTAGTTTGTGACGCTAGTACCGCTGTTACTAGACCATATGTTCCCTCCTTTATGCGCCGCCAAATTTTTCAGGAAATCCATAACATTGCTCACACTGGTTCTAAATCGACCTTGCGCACAATAGCGCAGCGGTTCATTTGGCCAGGAATGAATAAAGAAGTCAAATTGTGGTGTAAAATGGGCCAAGAGTGCCAAGCTAGTAAGATTGGTCGTCATACACGAGCCCCTGTAGGAAATATACCAACCTCTGGCAGGCTAGATACTGTACATATCGATATAGTGAGACCTCTACCACGTTCCAACAACCGTTCTTATCTATTAACCATAGTAGATCGGTTTACAAGATGGCCAGAGGTCATCCCAATTTCTGACATGGCAACTGTTACTATAGTTAACGCGTTCATCAATACATGGGTCAGTCGTTTTGGCGTACCTCGGGTATTAATCTCAGACCGCTGCTCCCAATTTGAATCAGCCGTTTGGTACGAGTTAATGCAAAAATTAGGGATTTCACGGAAAAGAACAACTGCTTATCATCCGGCCTGCAATGGCGCGGTGGAACGGTTCCATCGTACATTGAAGTCTGCACTTCGGGCAAAATGCGATACTAATAATTGGACAACACACTTACCACTAGTACTTTTAGGCTTGCGTTGTGCAATTAACGAACTTGGGATCTGCCCAGCATGGGTCCTATATGGTAAATCATTGGACCTACCAGGTTATTTTTTCACAGCAGATACACCTGAATGCCCAAATTTTTCAAATCATTTCTTAGAATCCTTATTTTCGGGTGTTAAAAAATTTTCGGCTCCTATACGTAACCACCGAGTACAGTGCTATGTTCCTAAAGACCTACAATCGTGTGAATTTGTATGGATTAAAAACACAACTCCTCGCAACACTCTTGAACCCCGTTATTCTGGCCCGCATAAGGTCCTGTCCCGAGACGGAAAAACGGTTACAATCTATCAACAAGATGCTACAAACAGAGTCTCAGTTGATCGTGTCAAACCGGCATACCTTTTTACCATTCCGGAAGATGGTTCCAAAAACCCCAGTTTCAACGAAAATCCTAGTAACCCTGATTATCTCAGACCTTGTCTTAAATCACGGCTCGTAAATTATGTTGCATTTGACACTGCAACCCTACCTTCTGGTAAGATCGTTAATGCCAAAGTCCGTAATTATCCGTTATGGCCAGCTCGCATAGTTAATATCGCAGCTACCCCACTCGAGTTTAGTAAACAACCTAGTGGTACCCATCCGGTTCAATTTTTTCACACCAATCGTTTTGCTTTTGTTAAATTTTCTAATATTTGCCAATTTACCTGGTGTGAACATACCAATCATGCTGGATTGCGCCATGCTCTGCGGTTGGCAGAAAAAGCTTTAGATAATGACACATCGTGCATTGAAAAAACGGTTACACTTTGTTCCCACCTTTCACGTTTTAAAAAACGGGTTACTTTTTACTCAGACAACGAATCCCTATTTTTAAAATAGCTCCGCTTCCTAAAGGAGGGGGTTATGTGGCGCAAATATTTTGTACATTTGGCTATTAGGCCAATTTGAATATTGAGCGTAATTTCGTATATTTAAATTAGTTTGTGTAGCCAGAATATATATTTGGTTGTCAGTCACTTTAGTGGTGTGATGGAAACTTATTACTTTGTATGGCTGTGTTCGTTTTGTCTGGTTCTTTTTGGATTGTTATCTTCATATGTTATTCTTAGGTGTATTTGCATTACCCTAATGCGACTTTATAACACTATGAACAGGAAATGTTCTGTAGTGTTGGAATCTACGCAAGGTCGAGAACAAAAAGGGGGACGATGTGAGCGAGGACGTAGCCGCAATTAGGGGCAAGGAGGAGATACCCAGCCCGAGGTGCTAGAATGAAGTGAGACACATAGTTGATCTCAAAGAAATATAGCCCGGAGCAGCTTGACTTACGATTTTCCTTTCAGTGTTACCGTATAAGACGCTGCATAGCTTGCGCTTCGTAACTCATTATCTTGGTACATTGCGTAGTCGTAAGCCAAGTTTACACAAAGGGGGAAGGAAACCAAGGCAAGACGGAACGCACACATCGACCGTGTGGAAATTTACAGTCAGAATGTGTAGTGACCCGGATTTTTAGCAAGCGAATACGGTTCTTGCCAGTATGAGAAATGCATCCGCTAGGTACATCCTTGCGTCCCTTGCTGTACCCCATCTTGATAAGCAAGCGCGTATCCCTCTAGTGGAGTACTATGACGCCCGAGATGTTACAGCCATCCTCAGAGCATGATTAATGGTTAGAATTCCTAACTTGTTTTGTATTGCAAACATTTGGTGTTTTCGAAACTTCAGGGTGCAGTGACCCGTCGACAGAGATAGGTTTTCAAAACACTTCAGGGTTGTCGCTTTGAATTTTGAATCTTGCAGGAGAATAATTTGAGTCGGAGTGGCGTCCCGAGTTTTGACAAAAGATGGGTTTTCGATCCGAGTAAAATCTGTATAGGGGAGTCGATTTGTAGCAGAGGGATAGGATTTTGATATGAGGGGACCTCGGGATGCCTGGTGGTAGAAATTAGGGACCGGACGAAGACTTAAGCAAAACAGCTCTAGTGCACAAAAATGCAAAAATGTGAATTCCGAGATAGATTGTCAAAATTGGTACCATTCGACTCGGCCCGACGAGCTGGGCAATAAAAATACCCAGACTGTGGGTCAGAAACAAATAGTTCGGAAGTTAGGCCCAGAGAAAGTTTGAAATTTTGTGTGTATAATTTTACGGATTCTGAGGCGAAAAACGTCTAAACACGAATTTTTAGATACTCTGACCAAACCTTTACGATTCAATAGAGCTCGTCGCACTGAGCAATAAAAATACCCTGACCATGGGTCTGAAATCGTTCCTTCGAAAGTTATGGCCACCTTAAACTTGCAAAAATTTATTCGGAATCTGGAATCGAAACCCATACTGTCCGGCGTGGCTCATCGAACTGAGCAAGAAAACCACCCTGACTTGGGGTCTGCGACTCTTCGTTCAACAGTTAGGGGTCTTTTACGTTTTCGAAATTTTACGTGTATAATTTTACGGATCCGGGGTCGGAACACGCCAAAACACGAATTTCGAAACCCGAAGCTGAAACCCCTCCTATCCGATAGAGCTCGTTGAGCTAAGCAACAAAACCTCCCTGACCGAGGGCCGGCAATCATTCGCTCACGAGTTATGGCTATTTGTAGCTCTTGAAATTTTACGTGTAAAATTTAGCGGATCCGGGGTTGAAAATGCCAAAATGCAAATTTTACTATTGGACATTCGGACTAGTGCTATCCGACGCCACTTTCTACGCTGATGCGGGGTTCACGTTATAACCGGGGCAGCTTGGGACACGTTTTGTCCCTATTAGACTATTGGGTAACATTTTGTCCGCTTATATACTCCATATCGTATTCATTATCAAGTGTAGGTCACCTTTTGTCCTTCAATATCATATGATATTCTACGTATTGTCAGCGAACATCATATGATATTTTTTCAAATGTCTGATTACTTGATGTAACATACCCAAGTTGTCCTGTTGAATATCATATGATACTAGAATTTGAAATTTGAATTTTTCAATTATGACACTGTTTTTCTAAGCGGTTTTGCGTCGGAAATAAATTTGCAGACGTGTATTTGGTATTATAAGCACAGCTGTGCCTCTGCCGTGAAACTTTCCATTAATTTATTAGCACACTAATATTACACTTTCCCGCTGAATATCATATGATATTCGTTGTAATTTTGGAATATCATATGATATTCGCATAATTGTCACTCAGTATCACGTGACATACCGACTCTTGTACACATTGATCTTCTGAGCGTGATGGTTTGTAAGTAAATGTCATATGACATTCGAGTTTTGTCTGTTCACCCGATACGAGTGCTCGAATTTTAACGTTGACGTCGAATCAACATGGGACAAACCGTGTCCCGCCTGCCCCGGTCATAACGTGAATCCCGCGTGAGTAAGAAAACCACCCTAATGGGTCATCCACGTTAAAATGCACGCGCAGATGTAATAAATGTTGCACCCACCCCATTAGGAACAGCATAAAAGTACACATACTAGCTGGAGGCAAGGTACAGTTTCATAGCTGTACTAACATAGTGTTAATTGTCTAGACTCTGACGGAGGGGACTCTGGATAAATGCATGTTGTCTGTAGGATGTCAGGACATTACGTTAGCACATGCGCACACATTTAAAAAGACACGCTGTGCACACATATTCACACTAAACATTAAACGCAAAAAATGGAGTCCCTTCTGAGGGACTATGGACAATAACAGTTCCCGATAATGATGTCAAGACAAGTATATATTTAGGACTAGAGCATATTCATTGTCTAAAGGTTCAGACAATGACATATTGACATCTCAGACAGTGTATAAACAGAGCGGGTAGGGACAACGTGGGCACCCAAAAGGGAGGTACATTTTTTACAATCTGCGTGTGTTTTAACGTGGATGACCCATAACCTGTGGTCTCAGGCTAACCGTTGAAAAGTTATGAGCTCCTGAGGTTTCGGAATCTCTACGTACAACTGTTTACGGATCTTAGGACAAAAATTGCAAAATCATGTTTTCCAGCACTTGGGGTTATGAGTGGTCTCATTACGTTCAGCGCATTGCGGGGAGCAATAAAACCACCCTGACCGATACCCGCAGACGATTATTTCGAAAGTTATAAGCATTACAAACCTTTAGGATCTTACGTGTCAAGTATCTCACTTGACTGAGTACAAGCCACTGCCAAGTTTGTTAGCTGCATTAGTTACCTTTAACGGCAGGATAAGACTGATAGTACCTTTTATTATCAGGTTCAAATAAGATTATGGCGTATGAGTTGTAGCTTGGTTGTTTTATTCTGCAAATTCGCTGTAACCTTGTTCTTTCCAGTTTATGAGTTGGATGTGTCTTTGTTTCGTTATTTTGGATGTTTGCTAGTTGTATTGTGAATTTTTACTTGAACAATTTAGTATCTTTTACCAGATATTCTGTCTAGGCAATTTGCAGAGTAGACGTTTTTGAACCCAAAAGAAAGCAGGAAATTCTGCACCTGTGCTTGTAATACCAATTTTAGAATGTATCTCTCTTCGGTATGTGACCAGACCTGGCCTCGCTCTTAGCGTATTAGGCCATATTTATACGTTTAGCTCTTCGGTTACCCAGTTGGGTTTAAAATTAATTACGAAACGGCTCGCAGCGCCCACCACCGGTTTCGTTAGGTTTATGCTCCATGTGACGGTATGTTTGAATAGGGGTGCATCACGAGTGCTGAGATTATTTGGTACTAGTATATTTCTTGTAGTTTTATTTTTCGGTTTTAATTTTTCTTTGCTACTTGCGATTTATTATTTGGTTCCCCTATGTATTGTAGGTTTCGAAAAGCTGGCAGAACCCCTTCTTATTGCTCGTTTTGGTTAAGAATACTATAGAAAACGAGATGTCACACTCAAAAGGGAGGGTGACTTGGCGTTGAAAGTCATGCGTGCGTACCGATGGGTAGTAAAAATTACCAGGCACTCAAACCTAAGTCTGGTGATGTCAAATTTCTAGCATTTCCCTCGCTTGAATCATGGATACACCAATATTTCGGCGCGACCCCTTTTTGTGATGGACAGTCAACCTTACACGTAAATTTTAACCGTCCAATCACCGCGCACCGGTTATAACGATTGAATTTTTTTATTGGCTCTTTGCAGCCGATTTCCGTAACCAAAAGTATCGCACCTCGCCGTGTCTGTTTTGTGCTGTTTCATTGGCTCTTTGCAGCTGTTTCACAATAGTCAATAGTATCATTTTTGGGCGCGTCTGTTCTGAGCCTTTCATTGGCTGAATACGAAACCCAATCACCTGGGGCCTGGAAGGGGTATATGAGAGCAGTGCACGGGCTGCATTTTCAGTTTAGTTTCAATTTCTTAAATTTTAACAGATTTTTCAGTCGCGAGCTACAGCCGCGACAGCAAACCGGTTTCTACGGTGCACTGTATGGCGACACGGGTACTTGGGGAAATTCGGAGAGCTGCATTAAAACGTCAGGGACAGGTGGGTATAAGATATGCGCGTAGAGCGCTATAGGACTAGGTTTAGGAGAACAGTGGGGCCCAGCTAGGACTACTCAGTTTCGCAAAGGGGGTGCGGATTAATTTTTGGACCTGAATTTCCCTGTAGTTGGCGACAACACAGGTTCTTAAATTTAATTTGGTCTCAAATTTTGGGGGTTCATACGTAGTTTGTGAAACTCACAAAATTGCTTAAAAATCCCAGTTAGCAGCATTTTGCAAATGTGACCATCTTGGGTCGAGCTGTGTGATTGTCAACCGTGACGGGAAGGCCAAAACAGCCTAATGCTAAGCACTTAGGACATGTCTGACAAAAGAGCCAAGCCCTAGTCATGCAAGAAATTTTCCGGTTTGCCCCGTGACTTAAGTGGTGCTTGCCAGGCCCTATCTAGGATAGTAGCATGAGTTTACCCGCCTAGTTGACAATTGAACTGCTGGACATGTGGCCCGTGTAAGCCTCGTAATTCAAAGAAAGACTATACAAAATTGTGTCATGAAACAGACGCAGTCAGAAACGTACTTAGCCGGTGCCTAGATTTAAAATCTGTCTTAGGACTCCCCATATACTCCTCTAGGATCCGTGGTACGCATGTGTGGTATTTCATACCTCAAATAAGTCACTACCTCACTATCGAGCCCTAGCCACCCAGATGGTAAAACCAGGCCTTGAGGTGACCATGCAGATTAAGCAGGCTAATTTCTGAGCGCAACTCCAGGCTCACTCAATCTGATGCGGGCTTCACGTTATAACCGGGGCAGGCGGGACACGGTTTGTCCCATGTTGATTCGACGTCAACGTTAAAATTTGGGCACTTATATCGGGTCAACAGACAAAACTCGAATGTCATATGACATTAGTTTACAAACCACCGCTCTCAAATGATCAATGTGTACAAGGGACGGTATGTCACGTGATACTGTGGGACATTCATGCGAATATCATGATATTCCAAAATTTCAACGAATATCATATGATATTCAGCGGGACAGTGTAACTTTTGTGTGCTAATAAATGAATGAAAAGTTGGACGGCAGAGGCACAAACGTGCTTTAAATACCAAATACATGCCTGCGAATCGTTACCGACACAAAATCGCTTAAAACCACAGCTTCATATTTCAAAAATTCATATTTCAAATTCTAGTATCATATGATATTCAACAGGACAATTTGGGTATGTTACCTCAACTATGCAGACATTTGAAAATATATCATATGATATTCGCAGACAAACCTCGAATATCATATGATATTGAAGGACAAAAGGTGACCTACACATGATATTAGCAGACAAATACGAATTTTTGAATACGATATGGGGTCTACAAGCAGACAAAATGTGACCCAATAGTCTAATAGGGACAAAACGTGTCCCAAGCTGCCCCGGTTATAACGTGAACCCGCATGATATGCCATCGGGCTCGATAGTTCATAAATTCCTCGGTTGAAGCACAACAAAATTCTATTCCCTAAGGCCTGATTAAATAACGGTAAGGTGGTTAGTCCACGTTCAAGTAGTCCCAGGTATGCAGCTTATTTTGTAAAATTGCTTAGTTAAATTCTGAAGCGCTATCCTTTCAGCAATTACTTAAACTACTTTTACTAGCTATCATTGCTATCAGCGCCCAGTGCAAAACAACGCGAAACTCAACCCATCGAATTTTGTCAGTTTGCATTCCAAATCTCCTAAGGTATACACTTGTTTAACTATGTAATGTTCTGTGTATCAAATATAGTAAATCAAACTTTAACCTTGTCCAATTCTGAACCTAGAGCACTCGTTCTACGTTCCTGGCTTAGAGCCATGGCTAAGAAAATTTTAGTTGTTTCAAGCACGAGAGGGAGAGAGCTAGAACTTCTCCGAATGTTTAATGAATTCCTGAAATTCGACTAAAATAGTTTTGCTGTAAACTAGCCCTGGTTCTAACCCGCCGGCATCACTTATAAAATCCTAAAGGCTTGGATCGATCCGCCTTTTTTATAAGGGTCTCTGACAGTATGCTTTAAAATTCTTCAGGATCGTTTGGATCACCCGTGATACCAACCATCCTTAGAACATCAACCAAAGACCACGCTCATTCGGAAACCTGCACCTTGAAATTATTAACAGAAACCCTAACAGGCGACCCGTTTAATAAACGCGGTTTAGTCTCTATTGTCACGAGTGCGATTTATTGTCTTGCTAAGTGCGTATCGTCAGGACTTAGCCGTAAGGCGATTCGGAATTTTGGACTATCAAACCCCGATATCACGCCAGGGGGACCATCATTCTCTAGACACGTAGGCTTGTAAGGTAGATCCACGGCCAAGAACACCCGTTAAGGATACCACTCGGATTCGTCCGCAAAGGTACCCGTTGATCGCAACCGTAACAATATATGTCATAGTATTACAGCAAGCATAATAGTTTCACGTTTACAATGCTATTTCAAGTATATATGTCGTGTCGCTTTTTCTGATGACATGCTTACACTATATATTAATGTCGATAGTTAAGATATAAATCGCACCAGAACATTTATTAAATTTCCACCTTGTAATGACTAGAAAAAAACGATTTGCACGCTATAATTTCGCTGTGCATATATTTATCTGCTTATAGCTATATATAAAATATATGCTGGGCTAATGTTTGGGTGTAATAGTGTTCTGAGCATATCTGTAAACGTAAGTATGAGCTAAATGATATTAAGCCTGAAACTAAGCCTGCGTCAAACCAATAAAAATGTCTAAAGGCATTAGAAACTACTGACATTTTTATAAGTTCGAAAATGAATATGCCTGCATAGCAAACTGCTTATGTACAGCGCATGTGTATAAAATAAGCACTAGACTGTGTATGGAAAACAAGTCACGTTATCTCTAAACTGTATAATAAAACATTGTCGAATCAAAAACTCATCTGAAAGCCAACAAAATCGAAGTCGAAGTAGTTTTCAAAAACCGACAGAAATAAAAACAATGACTACTGGCGCCGGAATTGAGACAGCTAATGCGTCTGTTATCGTTTGAGAACAAGCGCATGGCCGGTCAAAAACAAAAGACACACCAAAAAATCACAACACAGAAACGCAACAGAGACACAGCGATTGAACTCAGCTATAAAAATCGGTGTTTTATAAAATTCGAATAAAACGCCTTTATACAAATTGGAACGTTACCGAAAACACAAGTGAACGCTACCGAGTGGAAAGGGCAAAGAAGAGAATCAGGAAAGGTAGGGCTTAAGCAATAGAAAGGAAACAATCGAATAAAAATTGGGGATGGCGACAATTATTAACACAATGTAATATCTTAAGGTGTTGGGTATTCTGAATATAGAACAGGACTCGTCGGTCCGGGTAAACGTTGTTAAGGCTGAAAGGCGCAGCGAAGCCCGGAAATCTTCCAAAACTCGTCTCTATGTATACTCCAAGCTTGCTGAAGAGACACATTTGACAAAGCAGAAAAAGAGCTAGTTTCAAGCACAGTGAGTAATAAACAAATCCGAACTATTGGGAAGAATAGCCGCAGGTTCCAAATCTAAATACTGGGTTGAAACTAATCATTTTGGTGAATCGAATGGCTCCGGCTGGGATTCAACTTGGTTGTTGAATGGTACCCAGTAATTGAAGTGAATCCAATCGTTTGTGGGAATCTAATTGTTTGGCGAATCCGATCGTTTGGGGCTAATCGCATCGATTGTTTAAACCAAAGCGTTGAAGTGAATCCAATAGTTTGGGGGCTAATCGCATCGATTGTTTAAACCAAAGCGTTGAAGTGAATCCAATAGTTTGGGTGATTCTAATGGTTTAGGTGAATCCAATCGATGGAGTGAATCTAAACGTTGGGCAGATCAAACCACTTGGGTCAATGCAATCATTTAGGAGAATCCATTAGTTAGAGTGATTCTAATTGTAGGGGTGAGAATAATCGCTGGGTCGAATTCAATTATTTAATTCTTGCGGTGAATCCAATAGCTCAACTGAATCTAAAAGCTGGAACAAATCCAATCGCTAGCTCTGTTTCTGTCACAGAACGAAACCCACACGATCCACGCCCCCGTTGTGATTTTTTGGTGTGTGCTTCACCCGACCACCCCCCCTGCTTGTTTTTGACCGGCCATGCGCTTGTTCGGTCAAACGATAACAGACAAAAAAAAAAGAGAAGAAGCGGGGGCATTGCAGGCTGTCTCAATTCCGGCGCCAGTAGTCATTGTTTTTATTTTCTGTCGGTCTTTTGACAAACTACTTCAACTTCGATTTTGTTGGCTTTCAGATCACACCACACAACACAAACAAACACCCAACACCACAACAACACAAAACCCCACCACCCCCCCCCCCCCCCCCCGCGCAACGAGACGAAGACCGCCGCGCGCCCAGCCAACACGACCCGGACGGTTTTTTGTAGTTTTTGTATATTGTCGCCATCCCCAATTTTTATTCGACAATGTTTTATTATACAGTTTAGAGATAACGTGACTTGTTTTCCATACACAGTCTAGTGCTTATTTTATACACATGCGCTGTACATAAGCAGTTTGCTATGCAGGCATATTCATTTTCGAACTTATAAAAATGTCAGTAGTTTCTAATGCCTTTAGACATTTTTATTGGTTTGACGCAGGCTTAGTTTCAGGCTTAATATCATCTTAGCTCATACTTACGTTTACAGATATGCTCAGAACACTATTACACCCAAACATTAGGCCCAGCATATATTTTATATATAGCTATAAGCAGATAAATATATGCACAGCGAAATTATAGCGTGCAAATCGTTTTTTTCTAGTCATTACAAGGTGGAAATTTAATAAATGTTCTGGTGCGATTTATATCTTAACTATCGACATTAATATATAGTGTAAGCATGTCATCAGAAAAAGCGACACGACATATATACTTGAAATAGCATTGTAAACGTGAAACTATTATGCTTGCTGTAATACTATGACATATATTGTTACGGTTGCGATCAACGGGTACCTTTGCGGACGAATCCGAGTGGTATCCTTAACGGGTGTTCTTGGCCGTGGATCTACCTTACAAGCCTACGTGTCTAGAGAATGATGGTCCCCCTGGCGTGATATCGGGGTTTGATAGTCACAAAATTCCGATATCGCCTTACGGCTAAGCTCCTGACGATACGCACTTAGCAAGACAATAAATCGCACTCGTGACAATAGAGACTAAACCGCGTTTATTAAACGGGTCGCCTGTTAGGGTTTCTGTTAATAATTTCAAGGTGCAGGTTTCCGAATGAGCGTGGTCTTTGGTTGATGTTCTAAGGATGGTTGGTATCACGGGTGATCCAAACGATCCTGAAGAATTTTAAAGCATACTGTCAGAGACCCTTATAAAAAAGGCGGATCGATCCAAGCCTTTAGGATTTTATAAGTGATGCCGGCGGGTTAGAACCAGGGCTAGTTTACAGCAAAACTATTTTAGTCGAATTTCAGGAATTCATTAAACATTCGGAGAAGTTCTAGCTCTCTCCCTCTCGTGCTTGAAACAACTAAAATTTTCTTAGCCATGGCTCTAAGCCAGGAACGTAGAACGAGTGCTCTAGGTTCAGAATTGGACAAGGTTAAAGTTTGATTTACTATATTTAATACACAGAACATTACATAGTTGAAACAAGTGTATACCCTAGGAGATTTGGAATGCAAACTGACAAAATTCGATGGGTTGAGTTTCGCGTTGTTTTGCACTGGGCGCTGATAGCAATGATAGCTAGTAAAAGTAGTTTAAGTAATTGCTGAAAGGATAGCGCTTCAGAATTTAACTAAGCAATTTTACAAAATAAGCTGCATACCTGGGACTACTTGAACGTGGACTAACCACCTTACCGTTATTTAATCAGGCCTTAGGGAATAGAATTTTGTTGTGCTTCAACCGAGGAATTTATGAACTATCGAGCCCGATGGCATATCATGCGGGTTCACGTTATAACCGGGGCAGCTTGGGGACACGTTTTGTCCCTATTAAGACTATTGGGTCACATTTTGTCTGCTTGTAGACCCCATATCGTTATTCAAAAATTCGTATTTGTCTGCTAATATCATGTGTAGGTCACCTTTTGTCCTTCAATATCATATGATATTCGAGGGTTTGTCCGCGTATCTCATATGATATATTTTCAAATGTCTGCATAGTTGAGGTAACATACCCAAATTGTCCTGTTGAATATCATATAGATTCTAGAATTTGAAATATGAATTTTTGAAATATGAAGCTGTGGTTTTAAGCGATTTTGTGTCGGTAACGATTCGCAGGCATGTATTTGGTATTTAAAGCACGTTTGTGCCTCTGCCGTCCAACTTTTCATTCATTTATTACACACAAAAGTTACACTGTCCCGCTGAATATCATATGATATTCGTTGAAATTTTGGAATATCATGATATTCGCATGAATGTCCCACAGTATCACGTGACATACCGTCCCTTGTACACATTGATCATTTGAGGAGCTGGTGGTTTGTAAACTAATGTACATATGACATTCGAGTTTTGTCTGTTGACCCGATATAAGTGCCCAAATTTTAACGTTACGTCGAATCAACATGGGACAAACCGTGTCCCGCCTGCCCCGGTTATAACGTGAAGCCCGCATCAGATTGAGTGAGCCTGGAGTTGCGCTCAGAAATTAGCCTGCTTAATCTGCATGGTCACCTCAAGGCCTGGTTTTACCATCTGGGTGGCTAGGGCTCGATAGTGAGGGGTAGTAACTTATTTGAGGTATGAAATACCACACATGCGTACCACGGATCCTAGAGGAGTATATGGGGAGTCCTAAGACAGATTTTAAATCTAGGCACCGGCTCAGAGTACGTTTCTGACTGCGTCTGTTTCATGACACAATTTTGTATAGTCTTTCTTTGAATTACGAGGCTTACACGGGCCACATGTCCAGCAGTTCAATTGTCAACTAGGCGGGTAAACTCATGCTACTATCCTAGATAGGGCCTGGCAAGCACCACTTAAGTCACGGGGCAAACCGGAAAATTTCTTGCATGACTAGGGCTTGGCTCTTTTGTCAACATGTCCTAAGTGCTTAGCATTAGGCTGTTTTGGCCTTCCCGTCACGGTTGACAATCACACAGCTCGACCCAAGATGGTCACATTTGCAAAATGCTGCTAACTGGGATTTTTAAGCAATTTTGTGAGTTTCACAAACTACGTATGAACCCCCAAAATTGAGACCAAATTAAATTTAAGAACCTGTGTTGTCGCCAACTACAGGGAAATTCAGGTCCAAAAATTAATCCCGCACCCCCTTTGCGAAACGAGTAGTCCTAGCTGGGCCCCACTGTCTCTCCTAAACCTAGTCCTATAGCGCTCTACGCGCATATCTTATACCCACCTGTCCCTGACGTTTTAATGCAGCTCTCCGAATTTCCCCAAGTACCCGTGTCGCCATACAGTGCACCGTAGAAACCGGTTTGCTGTCGCGGCTGTAGCTCGCGACTGAAAAATCTGTTAAGAATTTAAGAAATTGAAACTAAACTGAAAATGCAGCCCGTGCACTGCTCTCATATACCCCTTCCAGGCCCCAGGTGATTGGGTTTCGTATTCAGCCAATGAAAGGCTCAAACAGACCCCCAAAAATGATACTATTGACTATTTGCGAAACAGCTGCAAAGAGCCAATGAAACAGCAAAACAGACACGGCGAGGTGCGATACTTTTGGTTACGGAAATGGCTGCAAAGAGCCAATAAAAAATTCATCGTTATAACCGGTGCGCGGTGATTGGACGGTTAAAATTTACGTGTAAGGTTGACTGTCCATCACAAAAAGGGATCGCGCCGAAATATTGGTGT
This sequence comes from Enoplolaimus lenunculus, assembly GCA_030248215.1. NCBI lineage: Eukaryota > Metazoa > Nematoda > Enoplea > Enoplida > Thoracostomopsidae > Enoplolaimus > Enoplolaimus lenunculus. The sequence goes on from JASANG010000972.1 coordinate 76,367, forward strand.
ATCCATGATTCAAGCGAGGGAAATGCTAGAAATTTGACATCACCAGACTTCAGGTTTGAGTGCCTGGTAATTTTTACTACCCATCGGTACGCACGCATGACTTTCAACGCCAAGTCACCCTCCCCTTTTTAGTGTGACATCTCGTTTTCTATAAATATTCTTAACCAGAAACGAGCAATAAGAAGGGGTTCTGCCAGCTTTTCGAAACCTACAATACATCCGGGGAACCAAATAATAAATCGCAAGTAGCAAAGAAAAATTAAAACCGAAAAATAAAACTACAGAGAAATATACTAATACCAAATAATCTCAGCACTCGTGATCCACCCCTATTCAAACATACCGCATCACATGGAGCATAAACCTAACAGAAGAACCGGTCGGTCTCATGGGCGCTCCAAGCCGTTTCGTAATTAATTTTAAACCCAACTGGGTAACCGAAGAGCTAAACGTATAAATATCGCCTAATACGCTAAGAGCGAGGCCAGGTCTACTCACATACCTAAAGAGAGATACATTCGTAAAATTCCGTATTACAAGCACAGGTGCAGAATTTCCTGCTTTCTTTTGGGTTCAGAAAACCGTCTACTCTGCAAATTCCCTAGACAGAATATCTGGTAAAAGAGTACTAAATCTGTTCCAGTAAAAATCACAATACAACTAGCAAACATCCAAAATAACGAAACAAAGACACATCCAACTCATAAACTGGAAAGAACAAGGTTACAGCGAATTTGCAGAATAAAACAACCAAGCTACAACGTCATACGCCATAATCTTATTTGAACCTGATAATAAAAGGTACTATCAGTCTTATCCTGCCGTTAAAGGTAACTAATGCAGCTAACAAACTTGGCAGTGGCTTGTACTCAGTCAAGTGAGATACTTGACACGTAAGATCCTAAAGGTTTGTAATGCTTATAACTTTCGAAATAATCGTCTGCGGGTATCGGTCAGGGTGGTTTTATTGCTCCCCGCAATGCGCTGAACGTAATGAGACCACTCATAACCCCAAGTGCTGGAAAACATGATTTTGCAATTTTTGTCCTAAGATCCGTAAACAGTTGTACGTAGAGATTCCGAAACCTCAGGAGCTCATAACTTTTCAACGGTTAGCCTGAGACCACAGGTTATGGGTCATCCACGTTAAAACACACGCACATTGTAAAAAATGTACCTCCCTTTTGGGTGCCCACGTTGTCCCTACCCGCTCTGTTTATACACTGTCTGAGATGTCAATATGTCATTGTCTGAACCTTTAGACAATGAATATGCTCTAGTCCTAAATATATACTTGTCTTGACATCATTATCGGGAACTGTTATTGTCCATAGTCCCTCAGAAGGGACTCCATTTTTTGCGTTTAATGTTTAGTGTGAATATGTGTGCACAGCGTGTCTTTTTAAATGTGTGCGCATGTGCTAACGTAATGTCCTGACATCCTACAGACAACATGCATTTATCCAGAGTCCCCTCCGTCAGAGTCTAGACAATTAACACTATGTTAGTACAGCTATGAAACTGTACCTTGCCTCCAGCTAGTATGTGTACTTTTATGCTGTTCCTAATGGGGTGGGTGCAACATTTATTACATCTGCGCGTGCATTTTAACGTGGATGACCCATTAGGGTGGTTTTCTTACTCACGCGGGATTCACGTTATGACCGGGGCAGGCGGGACACGGTTTGTCCCATGTTGATTCGACGTCAACGTTAAAATTCGAGCACTCGTATCGGGTAGAACAACAAAACTCGAATGTCATATGACATTTACTTACAAACCATCACGCTCAGAAGATCAATGTGTACAAGAGTCGGTATGTCACGTGATACTGAGTGACAATTATGCGAATATCATATGATATTCCAAAATTACAACGAATATCATATGATATTCAGCGGGAAAGTGTAATATTAGTGTGCTAATAAATTAATGGAAAGTTTCACGGCAGAGGCACAGCTGTGCTTATAATACCAAATACACGTCTGCAAATTTATTTCCGACGCAAAACCGCTTAGAAAAACAGTGTCATAATTGAAAAATTCAAATTTCAAATTCTAGTATCATATGATATTCAACAGGACAACTTGGGTATGTTACATCAAGTAATCAGACATTTGAAAAAATATCATATGATGTTCGCTGACAATACGTAGAATATCATATGATATTGAAGGACAAAAGGTGACCTACACTTATAATGAATACGATATGGAGTATATAAGCGGACAAAATGTTACCCAATAGTCTAATAGGGACAAAACGTGTCCCAAGCTGCCCCGGTTATAACGTGAACCCCGCATCAGCGTAGAAAGTGGCGTCGGATAGCACTAGTCCGAATGTCCAATAGTAAAATTTGCATTTTGGCATTTTCAACCCCGGATCCGCTAAATTTTACACGTAAAATTTCAAGAGCTACAAATAGCCATAACTCGTGAGCGAATGATTGCCGGCCCTCGGTCAGGGAGGTTTTGTTGCTTAGCTCAACGAGCTCTATCGGATAGGAGGGGTTTCAGCTTCGGGTTTCGAAATTCGTGTTTTGGCGTGTTCCGACCCCGGATCCGTAAAATTATACACGTAAAATTTCGAAAACGTAAAAGACCCCTAACTGTTGAACGAAGAGTCGCAGACCCCAAGTCAGGGTGGTTTTCTTGCTCAGTTCGATGAGCCACGCCGGACAGTATGGGTTTCGATTCCAGATTCCGAATAAATTTTTGCAAGTTTAAGGTGGCCATAACTTTCGAAGGAACGATTTCAGACCCATGGTCAGGGTATTTTTATTGCTCAGTGCGACGAGCTCTATTGAATCGTAAAGGTTTGGTCAGAGTATCTAAAAATTCGTGTTTAGACGTTTTTCGCCTCAGAATCCGTAAAATTATACACACAAAATTTCAAACTTTCTCTGGGCCTAACTTCCGAACTATTTGTTTCTGACCCACAGTCTGGGTATTTTTATTGCCCAGCTCGTCGGGCCGAGTCGAATGGTACCAATTTTGACAATCTATCTCGGAATTCACATTTTTGCATTTTTGTGCACTAGAGCTGTTTTGCTTAAGTCTTCGTCCGGTCCCTAATTTCTACCACCAGGCATCCCGAGGTCCCCTCATATCAAAATCCTATCCCTCTGCTACAAATCGACTCCCCTATACAGATTTTACTCGGATCGAAAACCCATCTTTTGTCAAAACTCGGACGCCACTCCGACTCAAATTATTCTCCTGCAAGATTCAAAATTCAAAGCGACAACCCTGAAGTGTTTTGAAAACCTATCTCTGTCGACGGGTCACTGCACCCTGAAGTTTCGAAAACACCAAATGTTTGCAATACAAAACAAGTTAGGAATTCTAACCATTAATCATGCTCTGAGGATGGCTGTAACATCTCGGGCGTCATAGTACTCCACTAGAGGGATACGCGCTTGCTTATCAAGATGGGGTACAGCAAGGGACGCAAGGATGTACCTAGCGGATGCATTTCTCATACTGGCAAGAACCGTATTCGCTTGCTAAAAATCCGGGTCACTACACATTCTGACTGTAAATTTCCACACGGTCGATGTGTGCGTTCCGTCTTGCCTTGGTTTCCTTCCCCCTTTGTGTGAACTTGGCTTACGGTTACACAGATGTACCGGAAGTATAATGAGTTTACGAAACGAGGGTTGTCCAGCGTATTATGCGGTAACACTTGAAAGGAAAATCGTAAGTCAAGCTGCTCCGGGTTGTGTTTCATTGAGATCAACTATGTGTCTAGCTTCATTCTAGCACCTCGGGCTGGGTATCTCCTCCTTGCCCCTAATTGCGGCTACGTCCTCGCTCACATCGTCATCTTTTTTGTTCTCGACCTTGCGTAGATTCCAACACTACAGAACATTTCCTGTTCATAGTGTTATAAAGTGGCATTAGGGTAATGCAAATACACCTAAGAATAACGTATGAAGATAACAATCCAAAAAGAACCAGACAAAACGAACACAGCCATACAAAGTAATAAGTTTCCATCACACCACTAAAGTGACTGACAACCAAATATGTGTTCTGGCTACACAAACTAATTTAAATTTGCAAAATTACGCTCAATATTCAAATTACGCCTAATAGCAAAATGTACAAAATATTTGCCCAACCCCTAAAAATGGGGTAATTTCTTCTGAGTAAAAAGTAACCCGTTTTGAACGTAAAAGGTGGGAACAAAGTGTAACCGTTTTTTCAATGCACGATGTGTCATTATCTAAAGCTTGTCCCAACCGCAGAGCATGGCGCAATCCAGCATGATTGGTATGTTCACACCAGGTTAAATTGGCAAATATTACGAGAAAATTTAACAAAAGCAAAACGATATATATGGAGGAGTTGAACCGGATGGGTACCGGGGAAAGGCTCATTAAACTAGAGTGGGGTAGCTAAGATATTAACTATCCGAGCTGGCCATAACGGATAATTACGGACTTTGGCATTAACGATCTTACCAGAAGGTAGGGTTGCAGTGTCAAATGCAACATAATTTACGAGCCGTGATTTAAGACAAGGTCTGAGATAATCAGGGTTACTAGGATTTTCGTTGAAACTGGGGTTTTTGGAACCATCTTCCGGAATGGTAAAAAGGTATGCCGGTTTGACACGATCAACTGAGACTCTGTTTGTAGCATCTTGTTGATAGATTGTAACCGTTTTTCCGTCTCGGGACAGGACCTTATGCGGGCCAGAATAACGGGGTTCAAGAGTGTTGCGAGGAGTTGCGTTTTTAATCCATACAAATTCACACGATTGTAGGTCTTTAGGAACATAGCACTGTACTCGGTGGTTACGTATAGGAGCCGAAAATTTTTTAACACCCGAAAATAAGGATTCTAAGAAATGATTTGAAAAATTTGGGCATTCAGGTGTATCTGCTGTGAAAAAATAACCTGGTAGGTCCAATGATTTACCATATAGGACCCATGCTGGGCAGATCCCAAGTTCGTTAATTGCACAACGCAAGCCTAAAAGTACTAGTGGTAAGTGTGTTGTCCAATTATTAGTATCGCATTTTGCCCGAAGTGCAGACTTCAATGTACGATGGAACCGTTCCACCGCGCCATTGCAGGCCGGATGATAAGAGTATATGTAACTGAACCAAGAAA